>JAAWXA010000053.1:2144274-2208212 GCA_038090715.1 Florisuga fusca
CCTCTCCTCTCTTCTCCTTCTCCTCCTTCTCCTTCTCCTTCTCCTCCTTCTCCTCCTTCTCCTTCTCCTTCTCCTTCTCCTTCTCCTCCTTCTCCTTCTCCTCCTTCTCCTTCTCCTCCTCCTTCTCCTTCTCCTTCTCCTTCTCCTCCTTCTCCTTCTCCTTTCCTCTTCTTCTCCTCTTCTTCTCCTTTTCTTCTCCTTTTCTTCTCCTTTTCTTTGTTTTTTCCCTTCTTTTTCAGCCTGGCCATCCAGTTGCAGGGTGTCATTTTTTCCACCAGAACAATTTTCCTGATGACCTTTCTGAAAACATTGCCCTTCTGTAGGTCCAGCCACAGCACTGCCCCATTTCCTGCTGGGAAACCAAGCTATTTGCACCTGAACATGGATCAAGAGAACCCAAACCAATAGTTTAGGGTTGAAACTAAACCCAGACCACATGCACAGGAACATTTCACTTCTCTGTTGGTTTAGATGGTTAAAAATGTTTGTATTCCTGTGGCTCAGCAGTGACTTCACATTCAGTTCATCTGCCTTTGTTATCACTGCTTAATTAGCTGTTATGTTTCCCTGCTGCCCCCACTACCTGGATAAGGTGTAAATTATCTGCTTTAAAAAAAAAAATAAATAAAAAAGAAATGTTTATACTTATTTTTGTTTTGCTTGGCAATTTAAACCAGAGAGTGTTGAGCATTTAATTTAAGGAGGCCAAGTTTTGCATAGCATTACATTATGTAAAATAATTACACTTTTAAAACTGCTGCTCTACAGAAGATTATGGAGAAACCTGTTAGTGTTAAAATTATTCTATTTATGTAGACAAACTTTGAAGTTTATTAATGAAAGTTTGCAGTGAAACAGCTGTTCTGCTGATTAAATGAATTCTGACTAACTTTTCGTGTTGGCTTCCTTCAGCTCCTGAAAAGCTGGGCAGCCTCACTGTATGGAACTCATGAAATGCAGGAATATTACACAAACAGGTAACATCACAGGCAGGACTCAAACCACCCCATTACCTTAGATAGCTTTCAGATTTAAAAAAAAAACCCCTCTATTTATTTGGAGAGGCAAATGAAAAACTGTCAAGAATTCTTAGTGTTCCTCTGGGCTGTCTTAAGCAACTTACAGAGCTCAGGGAAGATAAGATTTTTTTAATTTGTTTATCAATAATTATTTCAGTTTACTCATCATAAATATAAATGAGCAAGTGAATCAGGAATACAGAAAAAAACCCTATCCTTGATGAAATGACAGCTGTTTTTTCAGCTTAGTAACCCATTTCTAAATGCAGAGTAGGTTACAAGTGGAGGAGAAAAAATAAAAAGATAAAAAAAAAAAAAATAAAACCAACCAAACAACTGTCCTAATTTGTTTCTCATGCTTCAAGAAAAGCTCCATACACAGTGGCAGGGTTGGAGGCAAGACAGCACCAGCCTCTCCCCTGGCTCTGGGCATTATTGGCCATCAGCACAGAGCCAGGAGCTGGCAGCCAAGGCTGGGAGGTCAAGAGAGGGGGGAAAAAAAAAATAAAATAAAATAAAATGTAAATGTCTGGGAGAGGCTGAGGCACATTTGAGCTTAGCTCAGTCCTGAAGATGAAACGAGATTTGATGCAGCAATAATAAACTTGAAAGGCTTCCAGCAAAGATGGAGCAGAAGTCAAAAGGAGGGAAACTGAACCTGAATACATAACGACCAAATGGGATGTCAAAATGTTTTGGGTTTCTGGGCAGGTACAAATTCATCCCATTACCTAATGCTTTTCAGGCTTTCAGAGATCCAGCTTCTTTAAAAGAAAGAGCACCTAATAACTCAGGTGCTTTGCACATTGTAATAGAATCATTACACCCTGTGCCTTGTTTTCCCAGACCTGCAGAGGACTACAAAGCCAATGCAAACCCAGGTTTGTTTTCTGAGAGGCAATTTTCAAGCCTCTTGGAAACAGAGGGCCCAGCAGGCTTCAGCAAGGAGCCAGCCCAGGCACCCAGCACTGCAGGATCAGGCAAGACCTTTTCCACAGCAGTTTTTCCTTGTAGACAACCAAGTGATAATTTCACATCTATGTGGATATATATGCACACCCATACATACAGGTGTGTATACACAGACAGATATTGCTGGGTTTTTTCAAGCCATTAGACATCCCAGCCTGAATTCCTGCAGTGGGAAAGCCACAGATTTTCATTCATTTATGTCTGACCGAAGCTACCTGCTCCTCTGCTGCCAAAAAAATCACTTCCATTCAGTTAGTTTCAGGGATTATTCCTCCTGTTAAAGCACTGCCCCTTTCTCCATCATTCCCCCTTCTCATTCCAGTTTGGCTTCTATCTCTGTATGAGACTGAGTGACCTTATGGTATCTGTATTTTCATCAGACCCTCACACAGCACAATAAAGTCACCTCCTTTCTTTCTGATAACCTTCACATCCACAGCTCCTGATCATCCAGGCTGTGACCTGTGGTTCCCTACACTCTGTACCCTGTTGTGGCTTTCCATCTTCCCCCTAATGTTGTGAGCCCTTTTCCAAAATCAGCACTGACACCTCCCAGCAAACAAACTTCCCCCCTTCATCCTCCTTGAGGATCTCTTGCACACACTCTCATACTTCCTTAGCCCTTTCTGGCACAGCATCTAACTGGAAATGGGATCTTTTCACCACCACTGCTGTCCAAGACATTTTTTTTCTCATTTGCAAGTACCTGGATGCATGCCCGTGTGCATGACCCCAAACCTGATTAGCTAGCATTAATTATTCCACTGATAGTAGGACCAAACAATTTGCATCCCTAACTCATCCTGCCTTGCACTCAGCACCCTGAGTCTTTGCAAAGTGTGGATTTTATCAGCACCAAATCCATCCCCCAGCAAAAGCACTCAGCCAGGATTCATTCTGACTCCCAGAGATGTCACAGAATCATTGAACCTCTTTGGCCTGGCAAAGACCCTTCAAGACTGCATGGACAATCATCTCAAATACCTCCTTCAATAAAACCTAAAGCCCAAACCTTCTCCAGCACCACAACTCCTGCAGTGCATGGATTTATGGAGAACTCCAAACCCACCCACTCCTGAGGCATTTTACATCCCGATGTGGCAGAAGCTGACACTGAACTGACTTTTCCTGTGGCTCCCAGCACCCCAGATTGCAGCCAGGACAGAGTCTGGCACTTCCAAGGAATGTGGAGAAGTTACAAGTGAAGGAAAGTGAAAGAACTTAGCTGTCAGCTGTTACCAACTTGCACTCCACTGATGGTTTGAATGACACTATGGCCACCACAGAATGCAATGGTAGAGATGAAGAAAAGCCTCAGCATGAACACAGCTTTGCAGGGAAACAACAGAGGGAAACCCTAGGGAAACTACAGGGACCTACAGTCCATCAGGAAAAGAAACTAGGGAGACTGAGTGAAAACTTGGGAGCACCCACGAGCAACAACTGGCTGTGTGAGGGGGGAGCAAGAGTTATCCACACATTTCTGCATGGTCCTGTTCTGTTAAGAGCATCCAGGTTTTAATCTGTATACACAGGCCTTAATTGTGAACAAATAAATCCTCTCCTTTTCCACAGTTACTCGATTGTGTTTCTGAATTTAAACAGCACTGAGCAATCAAAACTGAAGCAGCTGACACTCCAGGACACCAGCACACTGCCCCTTCTGCTCCTTAAAACAAACTCACCCACTCTGTGGTCTTTGTGGCCAGTTGTGGCAAAAAGCCAGAGAAAATCTCCAGTAAATAATATCCCCCAAATAACAATAAAGTTGTTGCTCTCCCAGGATCAAGAGAAAAAAACCCCAATCCTTTTAATGGAACTAAACTGCTTAGAAAGTCAACACAGCCTGTAATCCAACTGCATCACTGTACCCATGTGGTCCGACTGCTTGCCTCAGAGAATTCAATTCTGCAGAGATAAGACCTCCCACACTTAAGCCCTACATCGACATTTATGGACAAAACAGCAGCCTTGGGTTGTCTGGCAAGTCGAGTTATTTGCATAAGCCCCATTACCTCATTTGCTTCCCAGAGCACATACCTGGATCACTGCTGGGCAGGAAACAGGGCTCCAGACAGCACCAGCCACAGCCTTTTAAAGCTATTCCCTCCAAGTGGTAAAGCTAGGAACAAAGCAGCAAAGCCATTTTGGCAGGCTCCTGGAGATGCAAAACAGGGGTTAAGATCCTGTCAGCACACGTGGCTCAAGTTTAAAGGCAGGGGACTGAAAGGCACCTCTGGGTTACAGCCCCAGCTGCTCCCAGCAGCCTCCCAGTGCCCTCAGAACTCAGGCAACTGCTGCTCTCCCAACAGCAACATCCCCTGATGACTCCTGGAGGCTCCACTCTGCCCATTGAGGAGGAGAAGTCTGTTGGTGCTGTGGGCTTTGCTGGACTTTCACCCAAAAGTGTCCAGGAACACGTGTCCTACACCTCTGGTTAACTAGCCAAGAGGAACTTGAGTTTCCTTGGGTTAACAACCCAAGAGTACTTCCAACAGTCTATGCTAGATGTAAATTATCCACACTTGAAAATAGATTTATTTTGTTTTCTAGGGACAAAAGAATCCCCTTCCTGTGATTTGAGGAGACCAACCCAATTCCTAAATTCTACCCACAGCATCATACTGTGTATTCAGTTCCTCGGGGGGTTGGAGGGGAGGAGACAACAAGGAAAAATAATAATTTGAGTACATTCAGTTTCCCTATGATCTGAATTTACATAAAAATAGCATCATCTTTACACCTAGCTCATTTTGCATTTGTTGAGTCATGCAGCTGCTTGAGCAATTAATGAAAATGAAGTCTTTCCAACAGCTACATTGTGTATTTAGGTTAGCTAGAACATTACACAACCAAACTCAATCCTTTCTTCTTAATTGACATCAGGCATTACCAGGCCAGTAATTCTATTTATTCATCTCCACTAAAGGAGTGAGGGACACTGACTGGCTCTATAGTTCAGTCTACAGACTCCTTATTACTCCTGGTAGGACAAGAACAAATCAATCTCTGAATCCTTTTTTAGAAGTCCATGTAAGTCTTTAAACAGCAAAAAACACTTGGGAGTTTAACCAAAAAAAAAAAAGGCTTATTTGAACAGATGTCCTTTTACCTTCTCGAGTCACATACAGGAGGATTTTTAAATGCACATTATTATTATTTTTGTGACCTAAAATTCTTTTTGCTTTTTACTGAAGTACTTTGGGGCTGTGTGTCCTCATCCTCAGAATCTGAGGCTCCTGGAGCAATCCCCACCAGCACCTCTGCTCTGCAGCAGGTCCAACCCATTCTACTCACAGCAACACCATTTAGATCAGCTCACTGGGCTTTACTCTTTGTAATTTTGATCCTTCTGTGCCACCTTTATGAGAAACTGCAGAGCACAAGCACAGTTACCTGCCCAACACACACCTCTTTCCTTTTCATCCAAAGCTGCAAACTTCAAACTCTGTCTGAAGCTGAAACAAAATTAACTTCAGAGGAACCAAAGGAGGGAAAACACCCGAGTTCCCCAGGCACCTGCCATTCTCATTTTATGGATCAAGTCCATCAGGAAGCATGTACCCAAGGTAAATCTATACATCAGAAGAAACATAAAGGCTCTCACAAATGTATGGAAGCAACAGCAAGAAAACAGTCTGCAAAGTGCCCGAGCAACCAAGTGCATTAGCTCCAGGCAATGGAGTTGCATTCCACCAGAAAGGACTCATCTATATTCCAAGAAAACTTCTTATTTCAAAGGAAATGTTTTGGTTCCCATGATGTAACTACGTGTCACCCATAATGACTAATAGCAGGAATAGAGACTTGGTAATTGTAACTGGAGCACACATCAAGAGGCAGCCTCAAGTTGAAAGGGTGATAATACATCTTTCAACCTGTCAGTGGGGATAATGGAGGTGTCAACCCCACTCCAACACATGGTACACCTGTAAAAAAAAAAAGACAGAACCAGTTCTGCTTTAAACAGATTTCAAAGCTTAAGCCACATTTTGATTGCCTTTTAAAAAGACAAAAATCTTTTTCCCAACTTTAAAGGGCTGTTCAGCAGAGAACCATCTTTAAACTGGTTTCTTAATGCATGTAATGTTGTGAACAAATATTCTCAATATTCTGAGTGTTCTTTAGTAACGAGATGACTGACAAGTCCTTTTAATTTGTTCCATTTTAAAAACATTTCTCTAACAGTCTCCTACCTCACAGCAGACACCCCCCTACAAAGCAGCTGACACCACGAGGCATCACAGGGACCCCCTCAAGGCTGAGCCCCCCAAATTTCTCCAGGTGGGATAAGCAACTAGAGGAAATCATTATCAATAAAAGAGCCTGATGACAATTTTTTTCTAATGTCCATAACTGAAATTTTAACTCATTTTAACACTGCAAAACCCAAAACCACCCACTTCAGTTCCTTTTCTTTTGAGCTGTAAAGGATGAAGTCCTTCCTAAAGACTGTGCCCACTAGAGGATGACCTTTTACACTAACTCCAGGTGAAAATAAAGGATTGATTTGTAAGATCCCTAAGAATCCCCCCAAAAGAGTTTCATTTGCAGCAAAGAATAACTTTCCCCTCCCAACAGAGGGAGCAGAAAAGTGCCAAAGACAAGTGTGGAGCAGCACCAGAAAGACACTGCAGGACCCTCAAATGAAGAAATCAATGCCCTTGGCTGGTAGCAGATATTTAAGCTGACACAAGAAAAAAAAAAAAAAAAAAGAACATGCAGTTTTACACAGACTGCTATATTGGTCTGCACAACCACTGCAAAACATTGTGCATATTGGGGTTTATTTCAAATACATGTTCACTGCCCTGGAGCCCTGTGTGAAGCATTGTGTACACTGAGTTGTAACTCCTGTGTAAAAGTTAGGTTGACTTCCTCCAAAACTGGGTTGGATACTGACCACATTTGTGTTTGCCTAGTGCTCTGTAAAAACAAAGCCTTCTAGTTAAACCAGTGATATCTTTTATTGCTTTTAATTACCTCGTGGCATTTAAGTATTGTTCACAAAAGATGAAGAAGGTTTTTTCCCCTCCCACCCCTTCTCAAAAATGGATTTTGACATTTGACCCCTTTCAGGGAGGTGGGAATTACAAACATAAAAAAGCAGAGTGGCAACACAGCAAAACCTTCATTTTCTGCTTTCATTTGCCTCTGCACACACACCCTCCCCAACCACCCCAGAAAAAAAGCCATTTACACTATGCAGAGCACATGCAAGAGAATCTACATGAATAGCAGCAAAACTGTGTGCCCAGACAGCCTTTCTGAAATAAATTGCTCTCAGGGAATTTCTTTTAAAGAAAAATAATTGACCATCATATATCACAAATACAATATGCACAGACAGCTGTGCTGTGAAAAATGCTCCAGAGCTGGAAAGACTCAGGCTTGCCTGCCAGAATATCTACCTGCATTTAAAGAACTCCAGTTTTGCAGTGCCATGCTATGGATCAGGGTTTTGCTTTTTTTTAATGATTTTTATTATTTAGGATCCCTGCTCTTCTCAAGGGTAAAGAGCTGGTTGTAAGACCTGAAGTTAGCAGGGAGCAGGGGAGGGATTTCAACAAAAGTTGAAAACAGGAAGTTTTATGCTGGAGGGCAGATAAAATATGTATAAGATCCTCTGAGTTGCTGATTTTTATTTTTTTTTGTCATTATCAACGTGCTGCATTGTTGTGTGGTTTCTTTCTTTGTAAAATAAACTGTTCTTTTGGCTCAAGTATTACTGCCCACACTCTGCCAATCCTTCCTCCCATCTCTTCTGAAGGAAACTCCACCACTTCTCCAAACCATCACTTCATATTCTCCTCCATCCACAGACTTTCTCCCAGGTGGATTGCTGTTCCACACACCCACCTAATGAATAAGGCGTAAATGTAATCACCTCTTCCCCTCCCTCCCCTCTTCTAATATTAAAAATAAAGCCTGCACACTCCTCCTTGTGGATCTTCTTGTCCAAATGGGAACCCATGAGTAAGATTATGAGCTCTCAGGGATGCCAGAAGAGTTCCTCCTTGGGCTTCTGTTAGCTTTTATTGCACAATTTAAAAATAATCATTAAAAAACCCTCCTTGACAAAGATAACAAGAGAGAAAACAACAAAAACAGTGCCCGACACAAAAAAGCAGCAGTGATGAAGGTTTTTGCTGGGTGTTATTTTCTGTCAGGGACAGTGGTTTAGTTGTGCAGCTCTGCTGCAATCCTGTGCTGAGTCCCTGCTTGTCTTCCACAACCAGGAGTCAACATGGTTTATCAGGTCCAGAGAAGGAAAACAGACAAATTATTGGGGCATTTCTTGTCTCGACTTACCCGAGTTCCACCAGAGCTTCTCACAAACAACATCCACACCAGCACACAGCATCACTCCCTTCCTTCCAGCTCTCTCCTGTCCTTCAGGAACCTTTTCTGCTGCCCCAGGGCATTCTGAACACAATCCTCCTGGTGCATGTGGGAGCCCCAGACAATGAACTGTTACAGAATATGATCTTCAAAACCATCTCCAGGCACCGGCAGGGCTGGGATGCAACATGAACTCTGTCAGGGCAGGGGGGAGGAGGGGGCTGAGGCATCCTCCTGGGTGTCTGCTCATCTCAGCAGTGCAGTGACCAATGAACACATCTCCCCATGGGGGCTAAACAGAAGTTTCAGATTGAGATACCCTGAAAATATAAACTTCTACTGTGTAGGATTAAACTAGAGATTGTTTATTACTGTAGCAGTTGCCCACCCTCCTGCTTCCAGCAGCCACTAAGGAACCACAGAAGGCTGTTCCTTTTTTCCATCTTTTTTTTTTTTTTTTAAAAAAGTGCTCTCTAAATTGGATTTTTGGTTTTGGTTGGTTGGTTGGTTTTGTGTAAGACTGCAGAGTTACCAAGCACAATAATACATCAAGAGTCACTATAAAAATGAAGACTTAGCAAAGGCTGAATCATCCCCCCAGAGAAACAAAAGAATTATTTCATATCCAAAACCTTCCTGACAGAGGGGACATGCAGCTCTGTGCAATTAAAACACAAGTTTGGATTGCTGTGCAGGTGGGATGTCTTCTTGGGTGGCTGTGGAGCCCAAAGTACTGAAATTGTACACTGACAACATGGGGAGAGGAACTGAGAGACAGTTCAACAGATCAGCGAAACACAATCACAGCACAGACCTCCCCCCTCAAACCCCCTAAAAGACCATCACTCACTCTGGAGAAGCTCCCTGGAAAATAAGACCCCAAAGCCAAGTTCATAGGTAGCACGGGTCAGGCAGATGATGTGAGGGAGACTTTTGGGGAGTCAGAGTAAAACAGGGAGCTGCTTGTGACATAAAGCTGAGCCTGAGCTCTTGAAATGAAGGAAAGGAGAACTGTTACAATCCCAGCATCATGCTAAAGCTTTAATTCTCATTTGGATAATTAATTCACAATCAGGAAACAGGAACTACAAAACACATTTATCCATTAATGCTCACAAACACCCACTGATCCCATTCTGATCAGTGATAATACTTTGTCTCTTGAGAGCCCTTGTAAGAAAGACCTTTGGTTTTCTGTCTTATTGACTGCTAAGGGATGATCCAAACCAGATCAGAGAAGCTTCTGCAGAACATCTCCCAGGCAAGCTCCAGTTGGGCTTCTCCCCTGGTACCTGCATGGTCCCTGCCCACATCCCCTCACACCAGATCTCCAGGAAGATGAGGTTCCACCTCCTGCAGTTAGCTGCCAGAGACAAGGGGTACAAGCCCAGCTGATCCCAATTCTAATACTGTGCAAATTAAGCTTTATTTTTATCAAAATATCCATACTGGTCATCCACAAAACTCTCCAAACTCTCTTGTTACGTAGCCAAAAAAAGACTGCAAAACCCCCTCTTTTTACAAATCCAATTGCTAAGAAAGAAGCATCCCATCCAACAAGTCCTTTACATTAAGTTGTAACAGTCACAGAAACATAAAATACTGAATATTCTCAAAACCAGCCCCTCCCTGGAGCATGGATGAGCTGTGCTTCCATCAAGCCTTCTCCTACCAGAAGCTGGACCACACCATGAGGACAGCTCCGTGGGCACCACCCAAGAGAGGGAGAAACTTTTCCAAAAAGGAAAACCAACTGAGGTCACTGCCAAGCACCTACTGTGCATTATGAAGTCAGAATCAGCTCCAGTTAATCCACAGCTTGGAGATGGAAACCCATGAAACTCCCACTGAATGGGTCCTCCTGAGTGACACTTTGGCAGCTCCTGAGGAAATTCTCTGCTGCATTTCTCATTTCAGAGATTACTTCTGCACCTTGCCAACAAATAATAAGCATTAGGGAGACTGCTGACCTAAAAGCTGTTCAAGAACTTGCAGACAAGACACTTGAACATTTTTGTTCTTCATGATTTGTTGTGGCAATCTTGGGTTTTCTGGGAAAGCAGACAAACTCGTTTTCTCTCTCTGAAGTAAACCTGAAGCTTGGAAAACAATAAATTCTCAAATGAGTATGCTCTACATTATTCTGAAAGAGTCTAAGAAGACTTAAGCTATATATGTTTAAGTTTTTCTAGCACCAATGGCTTCACATTTTCTACTGAATTATTTCATAACCAAGGAATAATAATATTTACAAAATGTTTACAGGGGGTATAGCCAGCAAATATTTTTCAGCAATATGCTTGATTTATCCTTACAATGGCACTAATACCACATAAAAGTCAAGTTTCTTGCCTCACATCCCACTAAATCCACACCTCCCAGAGAAAATAATCCTATGTAATGGGTTTTTTTACTGCTAGACCTCAAAAATTGTTTAACATACTGGATATTTACACTGACACGTAGATGGGGTTTCTAAATTAAGTCCTTCTGAGCAGTCTATACGTTGGAATTTTCCACTGCCTGTTACAAGTCTCTCAAAAATCTCCAGTTTTTATTTTATTACTTACAATTAAAAAATACTGCCATATAAAATGTGATTATTGGACAAGCAGAAAGCAGCAGATCAGCTCCTCAGAGTGACAGTAAAGACATAATCCATGTGCTGATAGCCTGTAGAGAAATATTTCATGGCAAATAATAGGAACACTGTGACATTCCCCTAAATATCCTGTAGTTCTCACAATTCAGTCAGAATCACACCAAGGAAATCATTTCACCTAAAATGACAGCACACCCTATTGCTAACAGGATCTGCATCTCCTGCAAACACACAAAGCCCTGAAGAGTATTTTGAAATGCACTGAAGCTCCCAATATTATGAACAGACCATATTAAAACATTTAACACCTTTATAGAGACTTTTTAGATCAAAAGGGATAAATATCAAAGGCACTGTGAGAACCTTCCCAGCTCACATTACAGGGCCCACCCTCAGAAAAATTATTACAAAAGCCTCAGTCTGGTCCGACTTGACATAAACTTTATTCCCAGAGTTTTACACAAAACAAACTGAAGAGAAAAAACATCTTTGTTGAAAAATGAAATTTTTCATTTGACTTGCAAATGAAAAAAATACCTTATTTTAAATCAAACTTACTTGAGATTAACCCAAACATAGGCTTAATTTAAAGGTAAAGTCATTAATCCCAAATCATCCATCTCTCAGTACAGCAGCTCAGGGGTGATCACAGGCCCAATGGATAAAAAAAAATATCAGTTCTCCAGAAGGCAGCCATATAAATTTCTAGGTAGCAGCTTCTCAAAATAAGGGAATTAAGGAGGGAAAGTTACTTTAAATTTTTTTTTTTTTTTTAAATAAAGGATTTCCTCTACATACTCTATACTATTTATCTTTCTTGCAAGAGCACCCAGCTCTGAGCCTCAATCAACATGAGTTTAAGAACACAAATTAATATTTCATAATTGCATAGCTGCAAACACATCTAGGCTCTACTTCTGAATAGAAAAACTTGAATTTCTCAGTAGCAACTGCAGACTTGTTTGCAAATTTACTTAATTTAAGTCTGTCTCCCTTTCTTCCAGCCCAATAACAGCTGCCCAACAACCAGTCACAATCATTGTATTTTCCTTAATTTTTATTCACTAGAAATAACTTAATTGCAGCCAGCCCCTCATCTGCAATTTTCCAGCACTAACACACCCCAGCCATTTGGGTTTCAGCATGGAACACCACCAAACAGCTGTCCCCAGCCTACGTGGCTATTAGCATATCAGATAATTCAGAAAAATCAGCTCAGAAGGAGAACATAGATTTTTATCATCAGGAATATTGCACAGATAGGACCCAGTACCTGATCTTTCTACATCCCTGGTGCTGGCTTGGATTCAGGGAGAAGATTTCACTTATTAAATCACCAACACTTCCCTATGCTGTTTGCACACTTCCTGAGTAGCTCACTGTTAAAAAGAGGGTTGAAATATTGTGATTTCAGAGAGGAGAAAGCAGTGGCACTGCACAGCCACTATTTTTTATATTTTCAATTAGTGGGAAAAGGGCACTCATTTGATCAAGTCATTACAGCTGTACTGCACTGGCCCATCTCCCCAGGAATAACAAGATTTAAGGGATAACACAGTCTCTGTTCTCCCCTTTTCAAGGGTGACCACATCAGGGAGCAGGGAGAGAACAATTCATCACCTGTTTCGACTGCAACATCCTGCTGTCCGAATGCCAATTACCAAGTGTTCTCCTAGGAAGTGTCACTGAAGCCCAAAATGACAAATTTCTAAAGCCAAATTAAAAGACTTTGGAGGCTGATGGTGAAAAGTGCTGCCAGAAGCCTCTCTCTTTGCTGCAAGGCTTTCCACACTTAAAAAACTCTCAAGTTATGATCGGTTCACCCTGAACAGATTAATTTAAAAGTGGCTGTTGTTGGGTTTGAGGTTTGGTTTTTTTTTTTCAGGAAGATTTCAAGCCATTTCTTTTTGCTTTGCCCACATAACCCAACCATACTTTTGGTATAATCTGGTCTTGCAGAGCATGACAGGGTTAAAGATGAAAAATTTTTATACCATTAAGGACTAAGATGAAAATTGTCTGGATACTCTCAGAGAAGATGAGAGTAAAGGGAGATGTAAGTCTGAAGACATCTAACTGAAACCATTCTTATAATTAAATTTCATTTTAGCTCTTAAATAAAAGAAAGAAGTGAGTTGACAGCTTTGCTGTTACCATTTCTTCAGAGTGCTGTGAGAGAGCAGAGATAAACCCATCACTGCTCTGCTCTGCAATGGGGATAATTCACCTTTTGCTTCATCTGCAAATCTGTTATATAACCAGCAAGGGACATGAAATGGCTAAAAATAAGGGAAAGCAGATTTCTAACAATATGTAGAATTTACCTTCATATATATATGTGTATATATATATATCTGCTGGTACTGTAAACTATTTTTAGCACCTAGAGATCCGATGCATCACTGTAATTTTATGCTAGTTACTAGTTAGTGGCATCTGAAAAAGATGATGATTTAGGCATAGAGAAGAAGCAGCAAGGTCTTTTTATTCAGAATATTTAATTGCACCAAGAGATATGCACTGCAGAGCATTAGTAAATTCAAACTGGGGCTTCCTGCCTTGCACTAGAGTTTCCACTGCAATAAGGAAGGGGTGGGGATCAGGTACACGAGTGCAAATGAGAACAAAACAGAACTGAAAGGAGTGAATAAACAGATGATTATACTTCAGTAACTTAAGTAGAAATATTAAAGTATAGAATCATCCCTTTACAATGAAAACAAACTTCTTAAACACAGTAGTACCTCTGGCCAAGCATTCACTAGACATAAAAAAAAAAAAAATCAACATTTTCATCACCAAAAAGCATTCTGTTTCTTCAACTTCATGAACACACACGAGCTCTCATGACATTCATCTCTCAGCCTTCTTCCCTCTCCAGAATGAAGGGTTAACATCCTCAATGGAGGGGCCCTTTTACAACAAACACTTATTTCCACCTACATTTTGGCTACACAGATAGTGCCTTTTTCATCTCTTTTATGCTAAGACACCAGCTCTCAACTTCCCAGTCAAATTCAGGACCTCCTTTCCCCATGCACAACAGGTTAAGGTGACAGCTACACAGAAATCCCAACTGGCCTGGGGAATTCAGCCCTTTCCCCACACGCCCTCAGCTCAGTGCTCCCCAGGACCCAAACCTGGGAATCAGCATTCCATCCCACAGCAAATCCTCTTGGAAATCAAGGTATCCAGAAAAAGGAACAGCTCTCTCACCAGGAATGGCACAATGGAAGAACAGACCCACCCGGGCTGTGGAACAGAATTCTACTTTTACTCCTTGTTAAGAAATTTCCCAGCAACATTCTGCCACTGCTTCATGATCTCAATAACACAAAGTTTAAAACACACAGGTCCCTGAGTGAAACACAGTGCACAAAGTCACCTTTATCTACAGCCTTTGTAGCTGTGTCCTTGGGATCCTCCTGACTCCCATCCGAATCATTCCTTCCTCACTGCACAATGACATCTTTTTCTCAGGCTTTTATTTGAAAAGAAAGGCTGTAATAATTTAAAGCCTTGTTATTTACAATGCAAACTAAGCAGTGTATTATGCTTATCAATCAAATATCAAGTGTTCATTCCCATGATTTTCCACATCTCGGCTGAGACTCCTCTGATAATGCTCTCTGGCATTATTATATCCACAAAAATCAAATTAATAAGCAAAAAATAAGGAGGAGGAGGAAGAAAGGGCAGAGACATGCAGGGTGTGTTTCATTTTAAAAAGGAAAAGCTTGTCTGATTGCCAGAACTAAGGATTTGAAAGATAACTCTTTCCTACGTGCAAATCATGGTTTCCACAAGGCGTTTTGTAAACATTTCACCCCAAGAGACACTCACATTTTCGTGCCCTTTTAAGCTCAGAAAAAGACCAAATAGTAAACCCCTCTGCTCTAGCACCTAAAACTGCATCCTGAAGCAGAGAAACAAAAGAGCCCCAAACAGCAATAACCTCTTCAGCCTTCCTCATCATTTCCTCCCTGACTCAGTAGTGCAAACCCACCTCTGAATCCTGTTGCAGGTTATCCCTTGCTGAATTCCAAACTTCCTGCACCATTTTCCCTATCTTCCAGGCAGAGCAGAGCAGGAGATGCCAGAGCTGGTGCCCAGTGGGTGCTGCTGCTGCCGGGTGCCTCCTGAGCAGCTCCAGGCTCTGCTCACTCAGTCCCTCCACTGCCACCTCCCAGCTGTACCTCCCCCCTTTTCCTCTCCCTGCATCCCCAGCAGCCTGCAGTTCCTTCATTTAAAAGCCTTGACAATGACTTTTTATAATAATAATAAATAATAATTGTAATAATGATGATGATTAAAATAATAATAATGATGGAGCAGGCAAATCTTGCCATTAAAAAAAAAAAACAAAACAACACATCAGGCAGATTATTACACATTTTACTTTTGTTCTTTGCCTTACCCATGAAATGATATCAAATGCAAGCTGTCATTTCTCTTATTTTATAACAGGAAAGGGATGCAAACTCCCCCAGTGTACAAACATAACTAAAACTTTAATCAGTGAACAGCTCATTTGGTATTTTCACATTGTTAGATTTCCTACAGAGCAAACCATCTGTTTGGGGGCAAAACCATCACTGTTTGCAATATGGAGACATTCTAATTAATGAAGGAAAATAGCAATTTGGCTTAAGAGGCTTTGGTAATTCATAAACATACTTAAGTCCCTCCATTTATCATACAAGCTCCTCTCTCCTCAAGGAAGGTCATTGGAGCAGGGGATGAATTATGGTTGGGTTGTTGAAGCATCACCCAGCAAGTGGCTGTGCTGTTGAAATGCCTCAGCACCTTTCCAAAAGTTGGTTGGGTTTGGTTTTTACCCCTTCCTCCTCCTGCTACATTTTTATGGCAATAATTGGATCTCTAGGACAATTACTGGAAGGGTATATGACAGTACACATACCTTAAAAATGTACCTCAGATAAATGTACCTGCTTCCTAAATATCCTAATTTAACTACCCTCATTGCTTACCACTAATTAATTTTTTTTTAAATAAATAAAATAAATAAACCAGACAAAAAACCCTGCCCACACAGCCAGAGGCCATGAGGCTCACAGAGAGGAACTGCAGAATTGAAAAAAAACTTTTTTTTCTCTGCAAGTATGTTTGTGTTTATTACTGCAGGACTTGGAAGCCCGAATGGGAATTAGGGTCCTACTGTGTTGGCAGCTTGTACAAAAACATAAAAAGAAAAAACTCTTCTCATAATAAATTTATTAGCTTAACCCCTACTCCTCCAGGATAATTAACTCCCATTAATTTTAGACACAAGGACAAACAGGGGGGGTTTTTGCTGGAATGTAAAGGTGTCCTGGTTTGGGCCAGGATAAAGGTGATTTTCTGTCTTGTAATTATGCACACTTCTGAAGAAATAACACAAACCACCATCTGGGTTATTTTTGAGCAGAATGAATCCTAAATAAGTTTAGGCATCAGTGCTTTTCATTGTCACTAGAAAGAACCAGGTACAGCTGATCTGGGATAGACTTTATCTCATGTATTTCATGTGGAAGAAGTGGCACACTTATTTCTCTCTATTGATAACAAATCACTGTTTTGTCTAGAGACTCATAAAGAGCCTGTAAATCAGAAACTGCACTCCTTGCCTTTTTTTTTCTTCATGTGGGAAGATGACTGTGTGACAAGCTGAACACCTAGAGCACAAAACTGCATTGCTAATAATATTTGGAAATTATACAGCATGTTTTATGCATTAATTGTAACAACACCATAGTGATGTAGCTAAAATCCAGGCAGTGATCAGACAGCTGGATGCAGAACCTGAGGCAGACAGGAGCCTCCCATGGCACATTAGGGAAAAATAAGCAGCAGCAGCAAGCTCACAGGTCTCTGCAAACAAGGATATTGCTGTTCTCCCCAACTACCTCCTGCTAAAAGATCCTCTCCAAACTAAACAGTGGGCACATCCATCTCCTGTTCTCAGCTGAGGAATTCATAGCACACAACACACACTTTAAGCCTTTAGCTCCTCATTTTCTACTCCAACTATTTTCAAGTTACAATAACTTCTGACCTCTGTACTTCCAGAACATTCAGCAGTCTTTCCATCAGCTGTAAGGGATTCTTGGAGAGCTTGGAGCCTTCTCATGGAGCTGAGGGTGCAGAGAGGAAGGTGCAGGGCAGCAGCAGGAGCTGGGAGAGCAGATTCCTCTTTCCCCAGGGCTCAGCTCCAAGGTGTGGGCAGGGTCTGGTGGTTGAGGGGCTGTGTTCCTGACAGCAATTAATTACCTGATGCTGAAACTTCAGAGCTGGCCTCCGGATGAACTCAATGACTTAAGGAACCTGCTGTGAGATGGTGCAGGGCCTTCACTGGATGCTCAGCAGCTTTTGCTTGTTAGAGGCAAGCCCACTTCTAACAGCAGGTATTTGATGTGTTCTTCATATCACTGTTTGGTAAACTCCTTTGCTCACTGTTAAATATAGGTCTCTCCATGCAAGGTTAGAGATTTTCTTCCTCCTTCAGCAGTTGAAGTCAGTGTTGAAGTCCCTCAGCACTGACTTTCCTCCTTAGATGTCTCCTCACTCACCACTCAGGTCCTCACCAGTCATTTATTACCACCTAACAGAGGAGCTTCCTTTTTATGATTTCCTTTTCACTCTGCATTCATTCTGTATGGTTTCAAAAGAAAGTCACAGACAGCACTATGGAGAAGGAGACACAAACTTACCCTGCCCTTTTTCCAGTGGCAAAATAATAATTTCTAGATAATGTCTTTCACCAATTCAGTGTCACAATTAGTTCCAGGGAAGAGCTAAGAGGAGGGCAGACACTGTGCCAGCAACTTACCACAAAGCTGCTCAGCAAAGTGAGTATCAACCTTCCTATTGATTGTGATTAGTCTCATTTAAAACAAATTCTATCTGGGCATTATACTGAAGTTAAGTAACTCACAGGGAAGTTTGGATCATCACTCAACTATGAATCTACTTTAGGAGTTAATCACTACGTGGTCCCACAGTGTGCCTCAGCCACAGCTCAGAACTGCAAATTTTAGGACCAGGTTTCACTGTAACTGCTGTTAAAAACAGCCTCAAGTCTAAAAAAAGGACACTGAAAACTTCTGAGCAGGTTTTTCTCTGCAGGAAACCCTTTCAGACTAATTGGGAGTGGCTAAATCCTAAACACCTTTTTATTATTCACATTTTTCCTTCTCATGGCTTATTGTAAAGAGAAGTGACAATGCAGCATTTCAAACTGCATCAGGACTCTTACCCATCCTTTTCCCACATTTTAAAGATCCTTTCCTCCTCCTCCTCCCATCTGCAGGACCAGCTGTGGGTCACTGTTTGCTGTGCTTGGAGAACTTGGGGACTTCTTGGTGACCATAGTCCTGGGTTTGGCAGATGGCACTGCCACCCCAGGACAATGCACACCCACACCTGACACTCTACACCTCCAGTTCAGAAAGCAAACTTCATCTTAACCTTAAAAGCTTGGGATTTAAGTCTGTATATGCCATTTTTAGCCTGAAACTTGTTTTTTTCAAAATTCAACCAGAAAAAGTGGCTGAGTAAGGATTTGTACAGGTAAATTAAATTTATCACAGTGGTCTGGCCCCTCTTATACTCAATTATTGAGCATTTAAGACACTCACAGCTCAGGAACTTTTGAAATCTCCCTTTTTTACTCCTTACCTCCCTTGCCTTTCCACCAGGCTTGTTCTGCAGATCTTCAAACAGTGGGCATGGCACAAAGAAAGCAGCAGTGCCACCTTACTTAGCCTGCCCTTTATTTAAACTGCATTAAATTACCATCAAAAGTCACCTTCCACATTTTATGAACATCCCCAGTACCACTGAGGCACGTAAGCAACTGCTGCAATTTTAATACCAGTATTACATGACATGAAATAAAAGGGGGCTTTGAGTACAACCAAGCTGGCAGCAAACCACTCCTGGCAAAGGTTTCTTGGCTTCCTTCCTGTCCTCCAGCTCATACCAGTATCTGAAAATCACAACATTTTCTGCAATGGGCAGGTTAAATTAGGAGATGAGGATTTGAATTGATTTTCAGAGGGGATGTTTGGTGAACTGATAGAATCCCTGTCATGAAAATGGATCATTTTTATGGGTTTCTCTCTTTGTTGACATTATTTGACATTACTGCCCAACCATAGCTGAAGTACCAGAGCACAAAACACCTACTAGAAAAACACTCCCAGCCCTAAAAAAACTGCTCACATCAGTGAGCACTTTAGAACACACGATGAGCACAAACAAATCTGTAACCTCATGAAATATTACTGACTTCTAATGCTGGAAAATGCATTAAAAATTAGTTTCAACTTCCACTCAGAATGCTGACAATTCAGTAAAAATGTTAAGACTTCAGGGAACTTTGCAGCACTATTTTAAGATGGTTGTAACTTCAGAAATATGCTAAATACTGCACAAACAAGAAATCTACATCATGAGGAGAAAAAGGTGGTGGCAAGGTAAAAAGTAACATATCAAGAATGTAGGGGCTGTTTGGTAATTATGACCTTTTGGGGTTTTTTGTTCATACATAAGAAATTGACATACACATCACTAGAAGAACAAGTTGATGTAGGTCCACAGTTATCCTAATTACAATTCCTACACAGAACTGCTGGCAAACTAACTGCCTGCAAAAATTCAGATTTTTTTCTGATGCCTCCAGTTCAGAAATCAGAGGGAACCATTCCCCTGTTAAAAAGAAACTCAGCTCTGGGACCCAACCTACAGATTTCTGAAGATACTCCCCAGCTTACCTGTAAATACAGGAGAAGGAAAACATCAGCACAAAGGATGCTCAGTGTAGAAGTTCTTTAATCCTCAATCAAATCCCCAGCCAAGATCTGGGGACACCTCTAGCAGTGCCCAGTGTTTATCAAGGAAGCTTATCTGGACTCAATAAAAGGGGATTTTACAGCCAAGGAAGTAAAAGGCAGGAGCTCTTTCACAATGTTCTCTTCTTGCTATTCTGGCCAAGCCATCCTCTCTGTTGTCACCACTTTTATCCACAGCACATGGCAAAGGCCATGTGCCAGCAGCAGCACAAGCCCCAAGGACACCAGGCACACAGCCAAGGCAATTCCCACCAGTCTCCTTTCTCCCTGGCTTCTCCCCTTGGAAGCCCCAAAGACCTCTTCCTTTCACAGGAGATTCATCAGGCTCCCAGCCCATTGCCCAGTCTCTCTGCTGGACTACAGCCAGAGCCTAGATTTCTTCACAGTGTCCTAAAGAAGGCACATTTGGAAGAAGCACCCTGTGATAAATCAGCACTGGTGCCAAGTGTAATTACAAAATACTAACAGACTTGGTCTTGAAAAGAAACCCAAAGCTGCCATTAACCTCTGGAGCACCACGAGGCTGGAGAACCTGCACACAAACACACACACCCTCCCCAGAAATAAAAAAAAAAAACAACAACCAAGCCCTGTAACAGGTACATTGTAAGAGGGATGCAGGAAATTTGCATACATCAGAAAGAAGACACTTCTTTAATTTTCCAGAATAAACTCTTCCTTCTTGTTATCTGATTCAGTTTAAAAGACAGTAGGTAGAAAACAAGATTTCTAATGTATTGAGTCACTTACAAGGGAGGTAATCACACACCAGGATTTTCACAAGTACCTGAGAAGTTCTCTCCTGAGCTGCTTCAGAAAATAGGTGGAAAAGTTTTCTTTTCATGACTTGTTATCTAGTTTAACAAGATGATCTCTTTGGCATCTGCAAGAGGCAAACTTTGCTGGCTGCACAGAGAGCAACCAGCAGAGACAAACGTCTCCATTGAATAGCAAGGATGGGTCTTAGGCACAGGCAGTGAGTAAAAAGTTCTTGCTTTGTTATAATATATTAATACTTGAAATTGTAAGAGGAAAATTCCACTAGAAATTAAACACCTCTTTTAAAATCAGTATATTGGAACCACGAGATAATCAGTGATCTTCATTTCTTCCTCTGAGAATGGGCCAAAGGTCCAGTTCAAGTTATTTTTTTCTGATTATTTTTTGTCAATCAGCAATTAGTAACAGGGGTCTCAGAGGAGAGTTGATGGTTGATAACCATTCTAAATATAACAACTGGCTTTATGCACCCCTTTACCATCATTCAGCTAACAGAAGATGCTGATTTTCAAACCTGCTTTAATGACACAAACACCTTCTGCTGAGATCTGGACAGCTTGTCAAAGCATCTCGTAAAATCCTGTCCCTAACTTGCTTAGATTTTGGGGTTTTTTTGCACACTAAGAGAGTATGTCTTAGCTTCTCCAACAACCACAGCCTGAAAAAGAAAACTACAACCTAAAAGGAACAAGAAATCCTTCCACATTAGAAAGATCTTGCAGCAAAAATTTCCACAGTTCCCCTCAAATAGGTCATTTAAAAATGGAAGCTTTAGCCAAAAATGATCCATGAGTTATCTAAAAATATTTTTGATATTGGAAAAAAAAAAAAAAGGCCTCCTATGTGTGTTGAGAGAGTAAATGTTTCTGTGCATGCAATAGAAACATCCTGAAGAGCAGGAACTTCTGACAGTTTAAAAAAAATAAAAAAAAAAATCAATCCTCTTATACACAGAAGATAATTGTTCCATTAAGAACACTAGTAAGTATTAGACACTTACTCTTCCTTTAGGAAAAATAAAAATGAAGAACAAGTGCAACTCCACTAATGAGAATGTAATGACATTGCAGGCAGTGATTCACCAACACTTGGTGCAGGTACCTCAGCATCAGAGAGATGCTAATAGCAGTGAAATCAAACATGATGTCCTCAGAAAACCAGGAGCTTCACATACATAGTGCTGCACTGGGAGCTGCAAAAGCCACATTAAAAAAAAGCCACCCTTGCAAAGCCACAGAAGAACCCTAAGGACTGGGAAGAGGAGGCAGAAGGGAGATGATTTTAACCTTTAACTGTCTGAGTGTATGTGTACACATTAGAGATGAGAACAACTGACTAGAGATCTGTAAGTTTTAGGTAAGATGGCCAACACTCAGTGCACAAAAATCCCTCAAAAATAAAAAGATGAACCCTACCTAGGATGAAGTGATATGATTTCAACACCTGTCAATGTAATAAACAAACTGAAGAAGCTGTAACAACACTTCCCATGGATAGATCACACTGAATGTAAGTAATATGCACCTTCAGGTTCTGAAACAAAATTGTGATATGGAAAAAAACCCCACATTTTTGGTGGAGATTTGTGTAAATCCATGGTTAGATTAATAAGGACCTTACTGAGGTCATGAAAATGGATCTGGTTCACAGACACTGAAGGCTACAGAAGGTTCAGCTCTGACGACAAACTAACCCCTGCAGACCAGAAGAGGCAAAGCTTGCCCTCCAGACATGCTCCAAAGCCCTAAAGAACACCAGGGATGCAGAAACTGGGAACACACACAAAAACCAGCAGCAGTTCAAGTGATGGGGCTGGGCAGCACAAGCAGCACTGGCCTGGCCCCAGGTGATAGATCCCTGCACTCAGGGAACATCTGGCAGCATCTTCCAACATGACCTTTCATTTATCAGAGCAACAGAAACTCATTCACACAGCCAGCTTTGGTTCATTTTGTTCAGGAATGCTCCCACCACACTGCAAGGGAGAACACTTCCAGCTGGCACAGGAGCCCTCAGTATCCCCAAAATGTTTTGCACTGAATCAGTCTGCAGTCTCTGATTCTGTTTGATGAGATCCCTTCCCTCTTTTCCCTCTGGTGAAAGGTTACAAAACTACAGGCTGTTCCTGAACCATGATTAAATACCAAAAAAAAAAAAAAGAAAAAAAAAGAGGTGTACTGCGAAATCCCAGAAACTTCCTCACAATCACCTGACAAAACTTTGCTCCAGCTGCTCCAACTCCTGTCACAACAGCAGCTCTTCAAGGTCAGCATTTCAGATCCTATCAAGCAAGAACCACCTTGGGATGCAGCTCCAGCTTGCATTCCAGGCACAGAGTACATTCATCTCACCACTCAAAGCTGTCTCTGGCATACAGAGTTATTCTTATCCTTCTTTCAGAGCAATACCTACAGCTCTCCTGACTGTCATCACACCTCATCCATCTTTTTCTATAGTCTTTGCTGCTTAATTTATAGCTGGATAGTTGAAAAAAAAAAAAAAATAAATTGAAAATTAAATTTAATAAAGTAACAAGCTAATAATACCTTCTGCCATCCAGCTACCATCTATTGACTTTTATCACCATCTTTAGAAGCTTAAACACAACATGAAATTATTATTTTGTTTTCTGAGATTTTACAATAGAACTGGGAATACAGACTCTATCCCACACAGCAATTAATATTTCTTGCTTCCATGCTACTTTAAAATATTCAAAGGATACCTAGAAGAACCATCCTTCCCCTCTCCCCAAACAAATCTAAAAAGCAGGACTTTTGCATAGTAACAACTGCACCACGTGCTCTGACACTGAGTTCCTACTTTATATTCTTTGTATTACCAATATGGCATAAAATACATATTGTTTCTATAAGGTAATTCTCTTGTAGTCTCACTGAGTCTGCTACAGGGTAATCAGAGAAAAGACACTGAAGTACAAAAGTCTTTCATAAACTTCTTGATAATGTAGACTCCAAAAAAGCTAAATTTAGTACTAAGAGTTGTGAAAAGCCACCTTGAAAGAACATTTTCCAGAGAGCTGAAGTCAATCCTAAGGGACAAATTCCACTCAGGAGTCACTGGCTCCTGTAGCAGTGTGTGCAGTTCATCCATCCATGCCATTTATTGCTTGGAAAACCTAACTGAAACTGTAGCAAGCCAGGAGATGGGAAAATTCACAAGCCAATTAGTAAAGGATATTACCTACAGCTTGCCATGACTGACAGCAATTCATCTGAAATCCTTCCAGGCAGAATTTCACTGCCAACAGCAACTGTTATTTCAATATTCACAAAGAACAAAAACACAAAGCCTGATATTTAGCTTGAACTCTTCTCCCTTTTAATTATTCTTCCTGCACATCTTATTTTTGTGCCACATCCCCTTCTGGTGACAGGAGAACAGACATTACATATTTAACACACTAAGGTAAAACAGCCATATCAACATGCAAGTTTTGAACATTTCCAAAACCATTTCTTCATTTAGAAATGTTTTGATATTTTATGGATGTTATTCCAGAGTTGTGGATAACAGTAATTCTGGTTTGCTTGTGTAAGAAACAAACCCATTTTTTCAGGTTAGATTATTCTTTTTTTTTTTTTAAATCATCCTTTAAATTAAGGAATCCAAGTTTGTCATTTGCCTAAGACCTGGACCTGGCTTGGTGCAGTAGAGAAAGCCAGAGAGCAGTCACCAGACATCACTGACTTCAGTGATGAAACAGTCAAATTGAGAGATATAAACCTTGGTTTCTAACTGAATTGCAGTTTTAAAAACTAAAATATGGTAAAACTAAGATGTGGTAATTATAACTGCTTCCTCAGACATCCTGAAGAGGACATCCCATTTTTGCAAAAGTGTGACTGAAACCCCCCAAACTGATTACTTTCCAATCACACACACACCCTCTTTTCATTGTGTACCCTCTTTTTGAGAAATAAGAACAAACGAGGTCATTTGACAGGGAAAAATGTAACTATTTCATCTCCATATTGCCAAAGTGCATGTCAGCTTTTGATGTGTGATTTGTCAGAAAACTTCTACTCCCTCTGCTGGTTCAGCAAGAGTCAGGCAGCTACAGGAAGCTTCTACCTACCCAGGGGTCTATGGGAATAACACCAGGAAATCCCTAGCACAGAGGTGCTTTGTTCTGTCCTCCTTCCACACCCGTGTTACTACAATCTGACTGTAACAGTACACTGCTGTATTTCCTTCCGTAGCCAAAAAAAAAAAAAAAAAAAAAAAAGAGACAATAACAGAACTGCTGCTTTGGATTTTGCATTCTGAAGTCCCACATGAGGACTCCCATGGTGTGCAGTAAGATAACTTTGACCACATCAAAATCTGCTGTGAGCTCTTGAATACTCTGGTGATGACTCTGAAAAGTGTTTTACAAACAGGGATTGTTCATCCCTAAGGATGAGGTGTCCTCCTTGCTTTAAAAATGGAAATCTGAGGTAATACATGGACCAACTTTTGGAGCTCTGCTTAAGCTGTTACAAAGAGAAGATCTGAGAGCTCTTTGCTCCTTCAGATGTTCAGCAATTGCTTTCTCTGTCTTCTCCTACCCATGTGCTTCTCCTTCTCTGAAGGCAATCAGGCTGCTCAAGCACAATTTGGATCTGATAAATCTCTGCTCAGCTTTCCAAATGAGTTCCTTGTCTCTCATGCCTGGAAATGCCATTGAAGAGGTCTCCAGAATTTCTCCTGAGCCTGAGCTGCCAAGCCTGCATTTCCCCAGCTCCAATGGATTCCCTTAAATGGGGATGACACTTGCATTTTCCCAATCCCCAGGCTCTCCTCAAGCTTCTTGGCATGTACCTTCTAGCTTCCTACATTCTCCTGTGCAGATAGAGATGCCAGACACGAGCTCTGGTGGAAAGCATCTGGAGAATGATGGGGGAGCTCCACGTCATAACACCCTTCTTACAGCTTTCATACTCCAGTACCTACACTGATATTCTTGGGTGTGAAGAGGCTGTTTCAAAGCCCTTTAAGGGTTTATTAGCAGTTATCAGTGCAGTAAAAACCCAGTTGTGCTCTTTAAGCAGCATTCAACAGTTGGTTGACAGGGTTTAAAGCAGTAGTGAACAGTTCTGTTTATAAAAATACCTTGACACACACATACAAAAAAAGCATCTACAAGGAAATGTAAAACTGATTTTTAAAAACTTCTTACATTTTCTATGCAGCTCCACTCTGTTGGCAAATGCAAACACCATGTAACATGAGGAAGAAAGCTCCTCTCAATATCATGTTTCACTCTTTTCTTCCAAGCCTCCTCCCTTCCTTCTCCAGTTAGAAGCCACATCAGCTTCCACAGCTCTGCTCCCAGCCCCAGATATCCTCCACCAACACCTCCTGCTTTCCTGCCTTGCTCATTCCTGCACAATACCAAAACTTGTAGAGAAGACCAATAAATTCCCTGAGCTGCCATTAAATACTGCTTTCTGCCAGCACAGTGCTCAGTGGGAGAATACATCATGGGATGCATACATCCAGTTAACAAAGGCATTCCAGAGAAGTTGGGAGTGAGAAAAGTGAGAAATTTGGTCTGTGGGGTGGTGTCTGTGGAGCTGACCACTGCCTAAGGACAGGGCCCTGAAGGGAAAATGGCAGAACCTGCAACCATCACCACTCCTGACCCCTTTAATTTCAAAAATCAACTCCCTGATTTGCAGGATGGGTGCCCATGGAGAGCTCTGCTTTCAAAAGCCTTTTTCTTCTCCCTAGAAGAAATTCTCTGGAGGTTCAAGAGCTCAGAACAACACAAGAGGACAGCAGAAGAGATGGCTGCTGGGAGGGAAGCAGCATTCAGAGCAGAGCAGAGAGACAAATCAGCCCCTGCTATTAGAAGGGACTTAAGTGAATTAATCTCAGCAATCAGATCTGTGGAATCACTAATGAAGGGAAAGGTTTGAGAAGGATTAAAGCTGATATAGAAGAACTTGAGAATGGGCTCACTGACCTAGAGATAAATTTGGGATCAAAACCAGCAAGTAGCAAGAGGGCTGCAAAATAAGTTGTGGATGACTGAGGTGAAAAATGGAGGACAGGCAACTTGTCATGATTGAAAACACCAGAAAAGAAGGAGTTTTGTAAGTGCACCACAATATGGGAAGTTAGAAGGGGAGGGTTCAGGCAGAGAGGAAGGGTTAAAATATTGTTCTGAAAAGCTTTTGTGTATAAAACATTTAAGAATGTCACCAAGCACCATTAGATGACAATCAGAAAACATTAAGAAAAGACTTTCCTCTCCAAAAGTTTAGCATTGTTGTTGTAGTTGACAAAAGCAAAGATGATAAAGAATGAAACAATAAATTAAATTTCAAGAATCAAACTCACTGAATGGTGCTTCAGGTAACAAAGTCACTTTTAGGGCCCTGGAAACAGAAGAGGTGGGGTGAGAGGATATCCTTCTACCAGGCTGGAGGCAGCCTTAGTCACCACACTTGTTGTTACAGCTGGTGATGTTCAAACTTGTGAAAATATTGGCAAGGCTTAGGTTGAGGGAGCTGGATTATCCCCCAACTCCCCCCAGATGTTTAGACACAGAAGCATAAAACAACACACATGGATAAACTGGAGTAGTTCAGTCACTGGATAAAAAAATTAGAAACCCCATGAAGGATGGAACAGACTTGTCAAATAAGAATTATTTATGAGCTGCAAAGCAAGTTAGGTTAACATTTTGTGGATCAGAAGCAAAGAAATACAAGTTGGAATAATATAGGCACTCACTGCCAAAATTCTCTCTAAGTTGTGCAGGAGAAAAGCAGAAACTTAATTGCCCAAGCATCTTCCAGTTGCCTGGGAAGAGTTTGGTATTTGAGCAAGATGTATATATTTATATATCCTGATATATTTCCTTCCTAAGGAGAAATAACATTATATACACAAATGAAACAAACTTTCAGGAAGGGTCACTTCATTCTTGATAAACTCAAGGACAAGACTTCACTGGGGTCAGAGGGGCTCTGGTTTTATCCAAATAACTTGCTTAAAAACAGATTTATGAAAAATTAGCAAACTTTTGGGAAGAAAAGAGTCTGATTTATTCTTTGGGTGGAAACCCCTGAACAAGCAGATAAGTTCAGTGTTAATTACTACAAGACACTCCAGGTATGATCAGTCTTCACACTTCACTTCTAACACCTTCTTAAACAAGTTATGCCAGCACCTATAGGACCCACCAGCTGGATCTGAGAATTTCTTTCAGAAATTAAATTCAACAAGGATTTGTGACCCTCTAAAACTCTTTTGGTGTAAAAATTGCACTTAGATTTCCAAAAGAGATCAGACAGCTAGAAACTGCCTGGAGTTCTGGCAAAGCAGTGATGAGACCATCATCACAATGGCTTTCATCTGAGAAAGTCAAGAATCAAAGGAGAAAAACATTTGACAGAGAATCTTTTACTCCTGGAATTAAAATACAAAGTGGCAGGTTCCAAAAGGCCCTATAAAGACACTGGAAGTTAGAAGTCATTGGCTTTCCCATGAACTAGGAAAGCAGAACAGGTTTTTAAACCCCACACCAAAAATATAATGAATGACAGGCAGGCTCCTGGAGGGTAAACTGGAGATAAAAATTGTGTGTTACATCAGTTAAGAACAAGTAAGACACAATTCCCAACCAATTCAGAAGAAAAAAAGCACACCCTTTGGGCTAGTTTATAAAGGATTACATGCCTCAGATAAATTTAACATGTAAAAAAATCTACTTCAGCCTCTGCCAAAAAAATAAAAGGCAGAAATTTCTGGACTTACACCTCACAAAATGAAGAGAAATATAAAACCAAATAAAACATGCAGTTGTGCAGCAGAATTCTACTTGGTTCTAAAAGGAATCTGAACTCTTAATAGTGTTAATTTGATGTGATAATGTAAGTAGGAAAGAGTCCAACTGCTTGAAAAAGAACCACTGATGATCATAATAGGTAGAAAGACTGGACCCATTACATGGGCTGATTTCACTGACACAATATTGGAATTAATATATTAGCATATTGATCTGATGTAAAATATATAACCAGAGCAACAAATGTTTAGTATAAGAAAGCAAACTGCAGATAAATATCATAGAATCATAGAATCATAGAATCCTAGGGGTTGGAAGGGACCTCGAAAGATCATCTAGTCCAACCCCCCCTGCCAGAGCAGGGCCACCTAGAGCACATCACACAGGAACGTGTCCAGGTGGGTTTTGAATGTCTCCAGTGAAGGAGACTCCACAACCCCCCTGGGCAGCCTGTTCCAGGGCTCTGTCACCCTTACAGTAAAAAAATTTTTTCGAATATTCAATTTGAACCTCCTATGCTCCAATTTGTACCCATTACCCCTTGTCCTATCGCTGGTCACCACTGAGAAAAGCTTAACTCCATCTCCCTGACACTCACCCCTTACATATTTGAAAACATTGATGAGGTCACCCCTCAGTCTCCTTTTCTCCAAACTAAAGAGACCCAGCTCCCTCAGCCTTTCCTCATAAGGGAGATGTTCCACTCCCTTAATCATCTTAGTGGCTCTGCGCTGGACTCTTTCAAGCAGTTCCCTGTCCTTCTTGAACTGAGGGGCCCAGAACTGGACACAATACTCCAGACTGCGGCCTCACCAATGCAGAATAGAGGGGGAGGAGAACCTCTCTTGACCTACTAACCACACCCTTTCTAATGCACCCCAGGATGCCATTGGCCTTCTTGGCNTGCTCCCAGGGTTGCTAGTATTGGAATATTTTATGTAGCATTTAATTATCCAAGGTTCAAATTATACACAGTAATATAAATAGAAAAAGCAAAAAAACCTTTCATTAGGTGATGCTTAGTAATCATTAATCATGTATTTATTAGATGATAACGTACCATAATAGGGCTTGTAACATAGGCCCAGTGGTCAAAGGACTGTGACATTGTGTTGTTCTTCCCCAAATGCAACACTCTACACTTCGCCTTGTTAAATTTCATCAAGTTTCTGCCTGCCCAACTCTCCAACCTGTCTAAATCTCTCTGAATGGCAGCACAGCCTTCTGGTGTGTCAGCCACTCCTCCCAGCTTAGTGTCATCAGCAAACTTGCTGAGGGTACATTCAATACCCTCATCCAAGTCGTTGATGAAGATGTTGAACAACACCGGTCCCAGTACTGACCCCTGAGGGACTCCACTAGTAACACATCTCCAACCAGATTCTGCCCCATTGACTACAACTCTCTGACTCCTTCCTTTCAACCAGTTCCTGATCCACCTCACTACCTGATCACCAAACCCATACTTGATCAAGTAAATAAATATGAAACAAGTCCTTGATAAAACAGGTTTTACAAATGGAATATTTTATAGGCTCTGGATTCAGAAAATGGAATTGCCCTGCAAGGGCTAAATCAGGAGGAAAGAAGCCTCAAAATCATTTCTGACAAGCAGCAGCAGGCAGGAGTGACTACCTCCAGCTTTGACAGCAACTGCTTGCCCTAGCCATAGGGCTTCTGGCCACAATCATCCTGCTGGATCTTCCGCCAGAAGGAATAAAAGGATGGAGCAAGGGACAGTTCTTTATGCTTTAAAACAACCATTCTGGGTAAGTTTAGCCCCAGACAGAAAGAGATGAGTCAGAAAACTTCCACGTCTGCAAACCTCTGAAAATTAATTGGGAACAGAAAAAATAAAGGTACTGCTTAACCACACTCAGATCACATTTCAGCTTTAAAAACACTGTTGTCTCATACTTCAGAGGAATATCCATTTATGACAGAGGAAAACACACTCTAATCAAAATCCTATTGCAGTCCTAATGTGTCCTCAAGGCATTGCTGTAAAATATCTTGAGTGCCCTGGAGTCACAAGAGAATTTTTGTTAAGACAAGAGATTAAATATGTGCACACATACAAATGCACACAGTTGCACTGCCTCCTGCTCACTGCTAGGAAACCCTGCCAGTGGAGTTTTCAAAGTAGAAACACACACACAGACACAGACAAAATGAACCACAGGAGATTACACCATCTGATGCTGCAGTAGAAATTCATTTATTTTAATTGGCATTGCAGCATGTAACTGTACATTCATATGCATGTAATTAGGATTCTTCTTATTCTGTGTGTTCCTGAACCACAGCACCACAAAGAGTACCAAAGGAACAAAAAAACCCACCCCAGCTGAGTCACAATAAATTTTAACCACAGTTCTTCAGAGAAGTTGCTCAGCAGTTTCTGAAGGAGGAATAATAAGAAAGCATTTTCCTGCTACCACTATCTTTTAATCATGAAGAATTATCAAAACCACATCACAACATCTAGGGATTGTTAGCATGACTTCACTGACCCCATCTGCTAACTCTGTTACTGCAATGAAAGCAACAGCAAAGAAAAGTGACTTCAAAGTCCAGTGTGCTCACTGTGCTCACTTGGATCCCCATAGAAAATAAATAAACAAATAAATAAATAAAAATTCAATACTTTTAACCCTGCTTCCAAGGTTAATTCCAGCTCAGGAATGCAGAATGACTGGAGTGTAGGAGATGAAGATACACACACTGCAACTTCACCCAAACCCACAGGCAACGGGGACACTCAGTGGGCTGTCACCTCCCTGTGTCACTCACCACCATCACCTGGGAGGTGAATCCACAACAGACCAAAGGTTTCCAAAGGTTCTGTCATCAGAGGACCTGTACATTCCTGACCACTAAACTGCAAATTGGACACTTCAGAGATATACAAATCACAAGAGGACAGAGCCATCTGCCTGGGTGTCTTCCCAAGACCTGTATGGTTTTTTATGCAGGTACCTCCCCAAGATTAACACCACCAAGAAAAGACTAAGAATATGGAAAGCAAATCTTTCATCTTTTCATATGGAAAGAAAATCTCCTTTGTGAAAGCCATCAATGGCAACCACAACCTTGGGCTGCAGTCACTAGGGCTGTCTGAAACCAGACATTTTTTTCCCCCACTAGAGGAGATAAACACTAAGGACAATAATTAACCCAAGAAATCCAACACCATGTTGCACTGCTTAGACTGTTCACAACAAAAACCTTCAGGATCAGCCAACACAAAGTGGGATTCTCCCCAGAAAGCAGACTGAGATTTCTGACCTCTAAAAGGGCCACAATGAACTCAACACGAGGCAACTTCAGGGCACAGTGGAGCAGTACTGCTGAAAAATACAATTCTCCTTCACCAAATTCTTGGGCTACTGCAACATTAAAAGAAGGGGGAGGGGAGAGGATTCTGGAGCTGTGAAAAATAGGTATGAACTTTCAACCAAGGGAAAACAGCCTGGTTTGTTCCCCATTGCACTTCTCACCCTTGTATCTTTGCATCTCCAGTTGTGGTTTCTCAGGGAACACACATACACACTATTTACAGATACACAAGCACAAATAAACACTGTATCCCAAAATATTTAAAATGTGCTGCCAGATGGCTCTAACAAGAAAGAAAAAAAAAAATCTAATTAAAAGCCCTTACAGTGCCAGTACCCTATTTCTTGAAATAAATACAGAAGTTAAATTAAAATCTTTTTAAAGCGAATCAATATTTTTGTAATGTTTTGCTTCAAAATTAGAAGTCCTCCTGACCTCTTTCATGGATCAAACAGGCCAAGCCCTATGAAGCAGTGCTAACTGTAGGCTCCTTTCCCAGCTTGGTAGAAAAAGGAGACTAACAGAAATGGTGACTAGATCTGGGGAATTTCTCTTCCCATTCCTCTCTCCCCCATTTTAAAGACAAAAAAATTGCTACTGCTTCCACAAGTATTGTCTGTAATGAAGAACATTTCATTGCCACAAATTATCACAGTCATTTCTGAGGGGAAAAAAATATTTTCTTCTATATTTCCCTAACTTAAACATGAACCTTGGTGCTAGTTTACAACAGGATCCTGAGCAACTATTATTTCTCTCTCTTTTTTTAGGTATTAAATCACAGCACAATATTAAAACTAGGATGATGTTTTGAGTCTATAAGATTGTGAACTGAGCACAGCTGTTCATTGAGAAGAAAAAACAGCCAGTAAGACCAAAACACACACAAAAGGAATGCTTTCCAAAAGTGTAAATAAAACACATGCATGAGGAGTGGACATGTACTTACCACTGGACCTGTTTTTGCGGTTTGACTTCCCTCCTGTGAGAAGCATCTTGAGACTGTTTCGAAACATGGTGATCCTGTTCCACTTTCTGTATCCCAAAAAACTGTGTGAAGCAAAAGGACAATAGATGTTAAAAAAATAAAATAAAATAAAAAAGAATAAAATCGAATGCTGCTATTTGGTCAACAGGAAAACATTACAGAGAAGCTAAAAACAAGATAAAAACTTCCAATGGGGAAAAATTATTTTGCCAATACGTTTCCTAACAACAGAAATCAACAGCCACAGAAAGCCATCCATACTGTTTGCATCCAGGTTCTTACCCAGGACAAGATGATCCCAGCACTGTTAACATCAGCCACCTGTTTGGATTTGATCAAATTAAATTATTTTCAGGCTGCACTGGGAAAGACACGACATTTTAGCAAGCTCTGCCTCCACTTCCCCTCACTAATAAAGCCAAACCTAGCAGGCAGAGTTGCCACCCTTCATGTTGCTCAGAAAAAGTCAAGTCGTGCTGACAACAACCCACAGACTACAAAAGCTGTTGTCTTTAGCTCCTGGGCTAGCTGACTGTCAAATTCTTCTGTGAGTTGAATAAATTGTCAGGAGGACGAAAGCCACTCAAACCCAGAGTTAACTGATGCAAAAAATCAAACAGAAACATTATCCATACATTTTTCTTGCTCTGTATGTCTTGGGAAGGGAAAAAAAAAATTGTCTCTGTGCTGTTGAAGATAAAAGAAGGTTTCTGGGTTCACCAGACACTCTGACAGCTTGTTCTGGTGGAACATCCTTTTATTAAAGTAGCTAAACCATCAAAACAGCAACAACAAAAGCAGCTCCTAACTAGACCAAAAGAAGAGCAAAGAGTCTTTGATCAGGACATACAATAAACCACAACTTTCCTTCTATTGTACACACAATATTCCATAGTTACAAGGTGACACATTCAACTTACAGAAATTCATAATGACATTTTTTCCTTCAACAGTATTAGGTTCTTCTTGGAGGATGCTCACTAAATGTGATCTTGAGCTTCTTTATCTAATGTTTGCAAGTATATTAATACAATAATACCCAGCTGAAGGGCCTTTTATGTATATTAAAAGCCACTAAAAGTCCTTTTAAAATGACTTAAAATTACTTACTCATTTACTGGCAGACACAAAGCAGCAACTTAGAGCACACACATCACAAACACCTGGGAGCATGCAGAGATGACCTTAACTTCAGCCTCTCCTGAGTTCCAGGAGATGCCATTCACTTACTAGATTCCATAAACAGACTTGGGGCTATGTTTGTTTGCAGACAGGCATGAACACTAAAGAGAAAGTGCAGTCCTGGTTATTTCCTTTGCATCTATGAATCACTTGGGTCTCATCTGGCCTCTCTTGGGGACCCAGCATAAAAACACCAAAGCCCAAGGAGCCAGAACCAAGGCTTATTCCCAGGGCTCCCAAAAAAAGCTCAGGCCCTTCTTCCAAGCATCCCACTGTTAGATGACTAAAAGAAAAAAAACAATTTCCATCTGAGCACAAACACAATTGTCTGAAATTTGATTTCTGTTGGTTTAGTTGCTTCAGATGGCTGTTATGTTCCAGCACACAACACAAAAAGAAAGCTGCTAGGTTTGCATATCCTTCCTCTCTTACAGTCTGTTAGTAATAACCACTCTTGTACACACCCTTTGTAACATCAGAAGGTGGCAAAGTGGAGTAGGCATCAAATGTAAAGAGAAGGCAACTGAACTCCAAGTGCTATTTATTTTGGAGCATGATATTATAATTTCTCCATCATCACCCTAATCCAAATGTATTTATTTAGGCTTTGAGGAAGACAACAAGAAGGCAGCAAACAATTGCTGCTGTTTGGAGAGCTGCTTGAGTCTGAGTGTGACTTATCTTTTCCTCCTTGGCAATACTGAGCACTAAGATCAAACTGCACATATGACTGATCAATTGATTTTTTATTTTCTTTTTTTTAAAGAATCAGGCTCAAGTGGTTCCTGCATTAAGCCAAGTGTCATAGCCACAAGGAAGTTATTTTTTTCCTAAAAGTTTAGGAACAGAAAAATCTAAGTATCCCCTAGCAACATTTTTCCAAGACAGACAAAATAATTTTCACCAGGTATGAAGGTTAACAATGACTGACACTGATGTGTGCAAACTGAGGTACTCCTAAACAGCAGCAACAGTGAGCAAAAGAGCAACTGGCTGCCTGCCTGATGAAAAATTCACCTTTTCTGTAGGCACATAACAGCCTGCACAGAGCTCCTCTACCCAAACAAAACTCACCTGCCCTGGCTGTCCTGGGGCAGTGACTCCAGTGCCACATCTGAGTAAAACCTGGACAGCATCCCCACCAAGTCATCCATCCTCAGAGTGTGTAACTCTGGTGAATTAAGCACTGAGTACCACGTGCAATCTGTGGGCTGAAGTTACAGGTTTGATTCTCTGCACATGCTCAAGTAAATCAGAACCAAGCCCTCTGCTGATGACAAACACCAGACTCTGAGTACCACCAGCCAAGAATAATGTCCTTGTATGGTTTTCACAATACAAAGGAGTGGAATCAGCAAGGTCACCCACAGCAACTGCTGGTTTGCTTTGACAGTTCACATTATTCTGTGGCTTTGAGCACATGTGGGCACAGCTCTTCTTCTGTTTAGCTCATACAAAGCCAGAATTTACATTTAAGAATAAGCAGTCTAAATTAAAAACTCTGCTGGTCATGTTAGTTCCTGGAATTAAAAGGATTAAACAGCAAATGGTGTTGCAGTATTAGGAAGAGCTGGATCAGGCACTTTTTTCATAGCCCCAGCAAGCTCCTCAATACATCTTGTAGTCCAGGTTAATTCTCTGGCAAGCAACTGTGTCAGCAGACAGAGTGTGCTGATGGGGATCCTTTACACTCCCATTGCCATGGGAAACTTCTGTCATCAAATCAGGCAACCAGGAATTACTACCCTGTCATTTAGCTTGCCATTTGTAACTGACAAAGTGCAAAAGTCTCCAAGCAGTACCAGCAGATAAGCAAAGAGTACTATCCCTACTGTTTTACAGTATTGATGGCACTTCACACACCAAAAAAAAAAAAAAAAGCCTTTTCTGAAAAACAATTCAAAGATCTTCTGGTTTATGTACTGACAGACTCTATAATATGTTGTTTTATCTTGTAACAAAGCCAGATTTCAATGAAATACAAAAACAAAACCAGTTTCTGGAGCAAGAGAAAACAGTAGTATAAATACAAGGAGGAAAAATAACAAAGGAAAGGCAAAGGAGAAGAGAGAGACTGAATGCTGCAAGCTGCAACTTTACACCAAATGCTAAGCTTGAACAAGTCTGCAATATCTCATTAAATCCTCCTGGATGACTAAGGCCTCTTTCTTTGTTTTCTTAATTTTAAAACAGAGTTTGTAGACAGGCCATGAAAACTCCTTCACGTTTTGGGTGGCTGCACATTATTACAGCCCACAGATGTAATTTTTGCTTCCTTTTAGAGATCTCCTAGGGAAAGATATTGACTGCCAGACACTGAATCCCAAAATCAAAGCAAATTACTTTTGTCACATATAGCACCACTGAAACAGCTACATCCCAGTATTTTCCTCTTCACTGATTCCCTCACTGAAAATATAATTATTTTTTCTATAAAGCTGGTTAATCAAGCTAAGCTCTTTTTCAAAAAGTGATGTCCAATGAGACTTGACCAGGCACCACAGCCAAGCTTTGGGCATTAGAAATAATTCAATATATACTTTTCATGTAGAACTTTAATCTTTGTTTTTTTCCAATAATAACAAGGCTTCTAACTACAGAAGCATTAAAAGAATGAAATCCAAGTCACATGTGCACACACATTTCTTAACAGTTTTATTTCCCCCTTAAGTTTTCAGTTCCTTCCTTACCTCCACACTGAAATTACCTATAGAAAAGGACAAGCATTTCTGAAAAAGAAGTGCTCTGACAGAAAATATTTCACTGGAAAACAACAGAAAAGCTTGCTACTCAAATAATACTCTATTTTAAAAGTTCCTGGTAGCACCAAGTAATCTCTTCTCATGCAGGAAGCTGAACTCACTACATTAGAAATTTAGAAGTGTGCATAATACAAAGCATACATTAAGACACCAAGCAAGGTACCTTTCTGCATACTAATTTTCAGGATTTAACAACATGTAAAGACTAAATCAACATTTTGTGAACATGAAAATCTAACCTTTCACAAATTAGTGAACTGTTTTCCATGAGCATTTGAACTTCAGAAAGGATTAAGTAACAAGGACTTCTTTTTCTTTTTTTTAAAACAAGTGACAGATTTATAAAGCTAATTATCACAAGATGAAAGAAACTGGAAAATGAAAGGGGGAGACACAACACAAACTGAGTTAGGCTTTCAAGAATTTACTCCCTGTATAAAGTATTTTCTACACAGAAATCTCTTCCAGGTTCATTTGTAACACCTGCTAGACTGAAACTTCCCATGCTCCTCAAATAAATTAGTCAAAGTTTGCACTCTTATTTCAAATTGCCCTGAAATTCAAGAGGATGTTTTGAGAAACAACCTGATGATGACTGAAGAGCACACGGAGAGGTTCACAGGAAGATGAGGCTAGAACTAGAGCACACAATGTCACTCCAGCGCAGGAGCTCTACAAAATTCCTGGCAATCAAATGTGTCAAACTCTGTTTCATGTAAGAGCTCTGACATACAACAGGAGTGTGAATAACTGATATTATAGTAACTCTGAAAGTCAAAGCAAATGTATTTCTAAGCTTGGTCTGTGCACATTTTAAATTAAAGGGGTAGACGCAAGGAACAAAAAAAAGCATTGTTGTGATTAAAAAAAAATGGTAAGAACTTCCAGGGTTGTTTGAAACAAGGAAAACAAAAAGGGAATTAAAAGGGCTAATCCCTACAAATTACAGTGTTTTAAGCAATTAAGAGTTTATTAGACAGAGCTGTCTAAAATAACAGCCTTTAGAACAAATCAACCTAACACTAATTGTTAGGATTGGGGGAGTAGCTGGGAAGGTCCATCTGTCCATCCCCTCTGGCCCATCCTCATCCAAATACTTGGAGATCTCCTGACCACCTTTCCTGCAGATCCTGCTGCCAGTCCTCACAACTCCAGACCATTTGCACTCTTTTGATTCTGTCAACAGCTCAAGATGCTCCTACTGTCTGTGCTCCTCCAACTCTCTTTGACCAAGATACATCAAAATAAATCGATAAAATCACAGCATTCACCCTGGACAAGCATGCAGCAGGTCAGTGACAGTCCTTCACAGGGGAGGAGGAAGCCAGTTTCAATCTCTGCTTTTCTTTGAGCAAAATAAAGCACTGCTTGCCTTTTATGCACCAGTTGAGACAGAGTTCTGAGAAAGTAACAGAGGAACATTCCCATGTAAACAGAGCTCCCAACAACAGCCCTAAGGTGAATGTGGCCAAACATATTTTTTTTTAATGAGGCTGTGATGACTAAGTTCACTTGAAGGCTGTGGTGTTTATGTTCAGAGGTGATTTTTTTACAGTTGGAGCCCTAGGAGGAATGAAATAAGGAATGTATTATTAGGAAAACCCATACAACTTTGAGGAACAGCTCATTTTGGAACTGTGCTTGGAAAAGAGCACTTCCAGAGGGTTAATTAGCTCAGCAATAGTGCCAGATTGAAGCAGCTATTTGCTTCTGGAACAATAGCTCCAGAGGACACCAAAAAAAAGACAGGAGGACACCAAAAAAAAGGTGAAACTTTCCATCATGCAGCACAGATGTACTCTGCAGGCTTGAGTTCTCTCTCCTCTGTTAACAGGAGATGTCTCTTTTCATTTTGTCTAGAACACAGTCAGACATCTAGTAAGAAGGATAAAGAACACAAGCATGATTGCTACAAGAGAGATATGCCACTGACAGCTTATGATTCACTCTGAATCTAGACAACCTTACCATCCCCAAACAACAATAACTCTGGGAAGATAAGCTTCCCAGTCACAGAATACTAACAAATCTACTTTTCAACCTTAACTTGTCACTCAAGGCTTGACTGTTCTTCTGGAGAAAAGCTTTTCTTCAACAAGACTTTTCATTTAAGTGTTGGGAATTCACAACAGAAAAACTAAAGAGCTGTTTAAAATGAGATCAGAAACCCAGCTGAGAGAAACCAATCACTCAGCAGAATGAAGTCAAAAGTCAGACCAGTTCTTGCTTGAACATGAAAATGTGGTGACCTTGAAATTAAGGAAATTTAATTTTGAACAGGGCTTTGTCATTTTGTTTAACCTGGTTTCTAATTCTAGATTAATGACAGAGACTGAACTCCTGGGGGACACTGACATTCCCCATGTACAATGTCAATTGCACAGCTCCTGAGAAAAATGGTAACTGAGGAAAAATCTGGAATTCAGATTCAGATTCAGAACCTCACTTTCATCAACTCATCTTCAGTGTTTTTAAGTGTTACCTGAGCTGCCAGCAACAGCTAAAATTACTGCTTTGGGTGTCAATATTACCAGCAGCTGCCTCCCCCAACGACCATTTGAACTAGATGTTCAACCTTGAAATAAAATGTGGCACTGTGCTGCAGTTTAGTTAAACCATCTGCCTTGGAAGAAATTTTAGGGCACTTTCTACAGCTGGAATCAACAAGCTTCCTTCTGCCAGGACCAACAACCCTGATTCTGCCCCAAAGCACCAGAAGATTGAAGCACAGCAAGTTTCCCCATCAGGAACTGCTTGCATTTCAACTTCTAGCTGTGACATGGAGGAGCCAAAAATCTGTCACTCAAAAAAACACCAGCTACATACTGCATGTTCTATTTGAGGCTCCTAACAAGCTTGTTAATTCTAAAGATACAGTGTGGCATGACAGACAAATCAAAACAAAAAAATAGGCAATGTATAAAGTGGCAGGAAATGTTACAGCACCTGAGTGCTTTTAGATATCAAAGAAAACTTGAATTATTTTCTTAACTTTTAAATTATGCAAATGCACATTAAAATACAGACCTATATGAGGGAATTGCTGCAAGCTTGTTCTGCAAACCTGCTCAAGTCTCAAGAATGTTCCATATGGAACTGAGGTTCCACTGGCAAGCAATGGAGATCTTTTCAAAACATGGAAGATTTTGGATTTTACAAAAAAACATGAAGAATAAAACCACTAAACTATATTTATATAATAGAATGCTGTGTCACTGTTATATATTTTGTTTACAAGAAAGTATAAATATTTTAAATAGCAGTGGGTTTGATCAAACACTAACATATGAAAGCTGTTACACCTTTTTCCCTGAATACAGAAAGAACCAGATTAAAAACTGGTAAAACTGACATAGGAACAGAGTGCTAGTGCTCCATGTTCCCATTCTAAGTGATCACAGATTAACAAAGAAACAACAGAGGGCAACTCCAAGTCTATTTAAACAATTAAGTAACTACCACAAAGAAAAGGTGGGACTGGAAAAAATATATATATATTTCCTACCTTGATATCTTTAGAGAAGTAAATCTCTAGTAAAAAACTTCTCCCTCCATTCACTGAAAGTCCTGAAAGACACAAAAAGAGAAAAACCGGAACAGAATTTAGTAGCATCTTCTCAACACATTAATGTGTCCCAAGCATACAACTGTAATAAATTCAGCACAGGAATAAACCCTCAGCTTTCCCAGAGTATTTCTCTACAAGCTATCAGAGAGCATCCACTCTTTATAATCACAATTAAAAAGTTAATGCACATGCTTTGGTCACTTGATTCTTTCTTCTCACCACTTTTCAAATGGGAGAAGAAAAGCAGACATCACTTCCCTCTGATATACACCATGGAGTAGACTATTTTAAAAGTACTATGTTACTTCCAAATATTTTCCTTCAACCTAGCAAACTCTCCTATTTTTCTTAAACTCAATCCTTCCATAAACACAACTCCCATGAAGAGATTCCACACCAAATCAAGAGTTCAGTACTTGGCCCTTCTCTCTGTCATCACACACCTCCAGCAAGTTCACCAACCAAGAGCCACAAGAAACTTATCTTGCTACTTACTGGGAAAAGGCCAGAGCACCTATTTTAGTGCCACAGTGGGTTTATTTGTGCTGCTGATACTGTTACAGGCTTTGCCAACCTATTTTTTTTAGAAATCTTATTCAAGAAACAGCAAGGAAATGCAGACACATCTTACTTGTCATCAAACAAACAAACCAAAAAAATCAAAGTAAATTGAGGCCACCTTAAGTGTACAAGTTCAATGGAAAGCAGAATAATATTTAACCACTTCAGTAAGTTGGGGTTTTTTTATTCTACTGCAAGAGGATACTGAAAAGTAATTGACAGCTTAACTTGTAATTCACACTGCTCTCCAGAACCTGAACAGAAACTTCTCAGATGGTCTTTTATGTAAGACATTCCATAAATTCATGAAGCCATCCTATTTCTCAGTGTTCCTGCTTTCAATTTTTCCCTTGTATGGAAAAATAACTACAAAGCTGAGCATACAGTGCTCACCAGGATTGTGGCTGTTGCCATCAGTCAGGCAAGGAAAACACAGATGCTGCAGCTCTGATCCCACAGCACTAAAAAGAATTTTCAAAACAGCAAGGAGGAAAGGTCTGTTCAGCTGATATCCCCCCCCTGGTACCTCCACCTCTGCCAGAGCCTCCTCCAGCTCATGCACAGCATCACCAGGACCATGCACCAAGAGCTGCCTCACACCATGCTGCCAGGTGACATCCCTGCTTCAAACTCCCTTGCTGGAAGGTTCTGCAACCTTCTGTTTATCCTCCAAATCACCCAACAGCCTGAGCACTGGCACTCTGTAGAAACTAAATGGTTAGAAAGGCCCAGCTAAAAATTTCACGTAGAGCAAAAGACCAGAGTGAGGGAACTTGTTTTGACTGAGCCCATATGGAGGCCAAAGCCAAACACATGCAGATCAAAGAAGGTATTTATTGGGCACTACTTCACAAACAAATAAAGAAGGAACAATATTAAAACATTTGCTTGGCACTCTCCACAATTCCTGTAACTAGTCAAAAACAAACACCTCAAAAATCTTTGCAAACATCTCCAGTATGAGGAAAGAGAAGCTTTTTCCTTCAAAAGCAGCAATGCTACAATTTTTGAAAAACTGAAAACATGCCGGGAGTTTGAGAGCAACTCCTCCTAAATGTTTCAGTTTGCTGCCATCTATCTTCTTAATACATCTCTCTTAATATGATACCCTGTAAAACAGTCCCATGGCTTATGCAGTGGAAGCTGTAGATGAGTGCTGACTACCCATAATTTGCTCAATAACTTTCCATCTGTATTCAGAGAGAGTATTTGATGAAATAGCTCTGCACTGAGTTTTTAAATAGCAAAGCTTTCATCTGCTCATATTATTACATTAGAAATCTTTATGTGAATGCAGCAGATATTAGTGGGTTGTCAATAAAAGCTAAATGTCATTAAAGAGCTTTTATTCCTTAAATGCCTTTAACCCTCTAATTATATTTGTAAATTCTGCTATTTAACTGTGTGAAAGTTATAAATTCTGACATGGTGTATCATAACAAATACATTTAGAGAATAATATACAAACAAGTGGGGGGGATATCAGTTTTAGAATTAATCCCTCTTGATTAAACAAATTACAACTGTGGCATCTTTCAATCAGAAGCAACATCCAGTGAAGATTTCTCCAGATATTCCAAGTCTGGGGTTCTAAAACCTTTATGCTGTGGTAAGTCTGCAAGCTAGAATATAATAATAAAATAACTTTAAAATATTTTTTTTAAAAAAAAAAAGGTATGGGCATAGTTTTTCCAAGCCAGTTTTCTTGGAGTTGGTGGAGAAAAGTAGCAGTTCCAAATGATTTCTTGGTTATACTTGTGTAGGTATGAACTGTCCAACCTTTAATGTCAGAATTACTGAAACAAGTAAGAACAACAGTTTATGGGGCAATAAATAAATAGAAATTGCAATCTTTTCAACACTTCCAGTTGACAGCATTAAGCCCCTCCTGTTGTTCTAACCCAGAAAACAGGTATCTCCAAAAGGAACAAATGCTTTCAAGTACAGCAACACACTTTCCAGCTGCAACATTTTCCTGTCGAGCTAAAAGCTATGTCAGAAAGACTTAAAGCTTTAAGATTGAAGAACTGAAACAAAAAAACTTGCCTTCCATACCCACTCCACTACAGCTGTGAAGAGGTTGAGTGGGAATGATACCAGGACCTTGGATTTCACAGGAGTGAGTTTGAGAAGTCTGAGATACCTGGAGACAGATCCCACCCATCTTCTATCTGGAAATATCTAACATCCCTAATTAAGCAAACTTGCAATTAGCAGGATGAAATTATTCATCCCAGAGCAAACAAAGCCATCTTTTTTCCCCATAATCTAAGCAAGCAGACACTGCATTCGAGTGGGTAAAAATTCAATGCAATTTTTGCAGAGGTAATTGAATTTGAAGCCTCTAAACACATAGTATAGGTCAGATGTACCCTGATCCCAACAGTTTAATTATATTTTCCCTTGAAAAAATAACAACTAACTCATACTTTTATCAACAGAACATTAATACACAGACATTAAACACAATGACCATCTGTCTCTGAAAAGCACACACTACACCACTGATCAGAACATGCTGCTCAACCAGTCCTGCTGGAAAGAAAAAATCTCTGAAATGGTCTCATGCATAGGGATTTCCATCTTTAGATGAGGTTATTTCTCTAGTTTTGGCTGTCGGTTGCACCAGCTGGTATTCATCTGATAAATTGAGTAAGCTTGGATGGTATTCTAAAATCAAATAAAATCACAGTTTAAATTCCTTGCACATGCATATATGTTGGAAACAAAATACATACTGACAAAAAAATAGTCTCATTCCAAGTCTAACTTCCATAAATTTCTTTTTACACAAAGTGTGTTTTAGTGATTGCTGCAACCTAACAAGTCAAAGATAGAGAAAATAGCATTATTCCTTAAATAATAATCCTGTCAATATGGCTGACCCAAAGTTATTAGGAACTAATCTGTAAAAGAAGTCTCATGTTTCCAGATTGATAAAGAGTTTTGTCTTCTCAACTTCTTATTCTGTAATTAAAAGTCAGATTTCAATCCTTTGCTACCATACATCATTACTCTACTTACAGAGTTCATTACATAGGAACATGTATCATTGATAAATCAAGAACTCCACAAATAAAACTATACAGCATAACACTTCAGCCCATAATTAGATACGTCTTGGCTGATTTTCAACTGTATTAAGCAAGCATCCACTCTACCATATTCTAAGTTGGCAACAGTTTCTTCATGTTCATCACTCTAAATAACTATGGGAAAGCATCCAGGCATCAATGGAATTAAACAAAAAAATAAAAAATTAGAAAACTGTCCATGCTTTAAATTAAGATTTTTCTGCTTACCCTGTCTTAAAAAAAATAAAACAAAACAACACCAAAACCCCCCCACACCACTAAGCCAACAAACTGTATTTTAAGTATAAATGACATTTGCATTCTGCTGTCTTCATATCTCAGACTCCTGAGTTTTAGATGAAAATTATAATGAGTTTCCATTTTACTTCCTGCTTAACAAAGAAATAGTTCCAAGCTATTAATGAAGTATCCCATTTTTCAGCATCTTAATAATGTTTATCACATTTCACAAACTTACCTCCTAGCACAGTGATTCAGGGGGCAGGAGCTGTCACTGTTCTGGTTTTAAAACGACTAAAGCTACAAAGCCCTCACCTTTCTAATGCCTTCAGATGCTCATGACCACAACATGTTTTATAACATGAAATACAACCTGTTTGTCCACCCTCTCTGCTCTATCTCCTGATTGGTCATTATTTATTAACTACTTGTTTGGGGCACTGCACTCATAATGCACATACCAACACGACCAGCAAATGATGGTTTATATTAAGGATGCACCAAAAGAAATGTTTTCCTTCCAGAGTGGAAGAGTTATTGTAATTATCTGACATTTTAATAGATGTCAGCAAACAACTAGAAAAGGAGACTTCATGGCCTACAGATATCATGACACTGAAGACACACAGCAGACATGTTGAACATCCCAAGCCTATTCCCCTCTTTCCACTGCTGCTGGACGTTTAGCCAGGGATTTCAGTAAGAACTGAACAAAAACTTCTGACACCACTGCTCAACCACATGCAACCCAAGAAATCTAAGGATCAAATGACTGAAATGCCAAGAATGTTATTTCCAGCACAGCTTTATCCCAAGGACCATGCTTACATTCCCATGTCCATGCAGCACCAATGCTTCAGCCACTCTAGGGAAGAAAACAGCCTGAGGAGCAGCAAGGATCAGCCAGTGCCTTCTGAACATTCCACCCTCCCCCTGCTTTTTGTTTTAACTTCTGGTAGAAGTGTGCTGTTTTCACAAGTTTGTCTTCTTTGACTTTTCTCTGGGGTGTGACAAGCACGGTTGCACAGGAACCACCTCTAACACAGGAAATTCTTCTGATGCTCTTGCCCTAAGAAGGCACCCAATAACCTCTACTGTGCTGCTCTCTTTCAGAAGATTCCTGAATATTGAGGAGTCCCAACTTCCCTAACCAGTTCCTACAGAACAAACACATTTCAAAGAAAGAAAGTCAGAACCTTTTCTCTGCTCTTTCAGAAGCAGGCAACCAGAACTCAAGTACTCAGCAACACAACTCTGCTTTCCAGCCTGGTTTCCCTTTTGAACTCACACTCATGTGGAAATGGTGTGGAAAGATGTCAAGATGAAAACAGTTAGCAGAAGGAGAGAGAATCAAGTGCAGATGGGGGGAGAAACTGGAAAAATTAAATTGGGGAGCGGGTGGGGGCTGGGAAAGAGGGGTGGGTAAGAATGGAATCTCTAATGGAGAGAAAGGTTAAAAGTGTCACAGAATGCAAGAAAGACTGGGGGAAAAAAAAAACAAAAAAGGTGTGTTTTTGAGTCATTACTACTCACAATGCTACCCTGACAATCAGTATCTGAAGGAGGATGGGAACAAACATGCTACCAGGGCCCCAAACCTTCTCTTCAGAGAAGTTTCTGTATGGGGATATTTCACAGCAGTTCTTGCTCTCATGGATAAACTTCGCTGGGAGAATGAAGGGCTTGAGGAACTCCCTCTCTCTGATGTACTTCCCCACTTCTTTTGTCTCAGCCTTAAAAAGCAACATATTCTCACCCTCACTGCAGCACAACAAAGCCAAGTCTCTGATTCACCTTTATTACACTCTGAAACAATGTCTATTAAGAAACAATGGTCTGAAATTTCCTCAGGCAAGTTCTGCAGGAAAACATTTGACATCAAGATGTGTTACAGAAAAAACAGTCATCTCTACTGTTGTATTGCCATCTATATCAGAAATCCTTTTGTCTTTAACAAGGAGCCCAAAAAGGAAGAGTTTAACATACACAGTGCTCTATTATCTTAAATGGGGATGGATATTACCCTTTCCAAAGTTTACTGCCTGTAAAGCAAAATAATGCAAACAATACTGCAGAAACCACTTAGAAACATTCTTACCACAAGTCCAAAAAAAGGCCAATTTCCTCAAATACCACAGCAAGCTCATTCATGTTGTATAAACACATACAAGGAAAGAGAAGGAGGAAGAACTCCACTGCTGGCTTTTGGAACCAGGCTATTAAAGCAATATTCCTAATCATAAATGCCTAGTGATGTGATGGGTTCACTTGGCACATTAGCTTTTACAGGTCACAAGTCCTGTGAACAAATCCCTGATGAGCCCAGGAGTGAAGCAACTCACTGGCTCAGTAACACCTCCCAAGAAAGCAGCCAGGTCAAGAAGATGGACACGGATAGTAAGCAATCAAAGAAAACTGAATCACTTTCAGCAGTGATTTAAAGGCAACATTGCCAATGAGGCTTTACAGGTGTCTGCAGAAGTGTTCTGAGAGACACACACAGTGTTTGCCTGCATTTCACCTGAAATTTGCACTAAATTCACTCTTTTCCCATTAGTTATTCCCCCTAACAGATAATTCCTGTCTACTCAAGCACTTCTTTTCTGCTAAAGTCCTCCCATACCTTTGATTATCCCTGTTGCCCTGCTGCCAGCCATCTGCAGCTCTAACCTACCTGCTGGAAAATCAGCAAACCTAACTTCACAGTCTTCAAGATGTCACCCTTCCTCACATCTCCAAGATGCTTTGCTTTATTCACTATTTCTTTCCCACAAAGCCCTTTCACATGAAGATCCTTTTTTTTTTTTCTTTGGAATTTAAAGCTGCCAAGCACTGAGCTGATGTTTTCATGGCTCTACTAATCATGATCCTCCATCTTCTCTACTGAGTGGTAACAGTTTAGACAAAAATTTTCCATCCTAACTCAGGTTTGTTTTCTTCCTGCACATGCAACACTTGTATTGCTCTACACTGCATTTTGTTTGCTGTTATTAAACAGTAATTAAAGACTTAAGGCCCTTCAGTCAGCCCTTGCTTTTCCTGTGCTAAGTCTGAACCACTGGTGAGACTGATTACAGCCTCCAGGCTGGACCATAATTAATAGGATCCTCACTTTGAGGGTGTAGGGCAGAATTCTACAGGTGACATCCCTTTGCTGTGACAGCTGACCATGTCCTTGCACTTTTCATCTTAACTCATTATTCTCCATGACAGGACCTTTTGGTGCTTCCCCCACTCAGTTTTCTAAAGTGTTTGGTGAAAAACTTTGGACAAACTCTCCTGAAATCCAAGTTGATGACATCAATTGGATCCTCTCCTCCATGGTTTCCTGGCCCTTTCAGAACTTCATGGAGTCTCTAAAGCAGGAACTCCTTCTTCTACAAAAGCCTCCCTGCATTTATCAACCTGTCATCTAAATAGCATGAAGCAAGACTTCACGTAGCACAGAGCAACACACCAACAGGAGGGTTGCAGAAAGTGACCTCCAGCTTTCTAAGCCAAGAAGCAAGATGAACAGTTTGTGTTTGCTGAGCTAACATCCCAAGAAACTGACCATTCCAAGAGGATTTCCTTCAGGCTTTTAACACCTTACAACAAAGAGTCCAAAAAACTGTGACCCATCCAACATCATGGCTACAGGATCACTGTCCCAAGGGCTGTTCATGACTGTTCATGATGGCAGAACTCAACCACCTTTGCATTTTCAGTGCAGTCCATGTCAAGTGGACTATCCATTAAGCTAATGGATATTTCAGCCCCTGTTACGATTACAATAATGTAGGCCTTCAATTAAAAAAGAAAAAAAAGCAAATTAAGAAGTTTAAAACTTTTATCTCCCTCAGGTACTCACTCTCAAGTATTCCCACTGAGCTCCTTCCCTTATCCCCATCAACAACATTATTCCACCCTGGTAAACACACTACATTCTCTCCTTTAAACCTCAAACAAACAAGCTACTCCTTGCTTACACAGTGTGTAGGTTCAGTGGTGCCTGCCATGCCTCATACCCTACCCCAGATGGAAAGAAGGAAAACCAAGCCTTAGCAGATAATGTGGTGCTCTCAGCACTGCCAGTGCTCCATGGAAAAAAGGTTCTCACCTGTCACAGATGAGCCTGCAAGGGCTTTTACTTTTTTCCACGGAAAACAAACAAAAAAGTAAACTCTTTCACACTGAGTTTCACTTCCAACACCAATACAGAATTTTTCTAAATCAAGTATGTCATTGAAAGTCCTGCAAAATAACAGAAAAAGCCATGAAAGTAATTCTTATAAATAAATTATAGAAAGAAATTTTCCTAAGATCAAGTCATTTCATATTAACCAAACCATTCAGCCACTACAATATACTGCTGTAGTAACTGATACATAGCTCAGTATTCCTTTAAGGTGAAGCCATTAAAATAATAAGGCAAAACACAGGAAAACTGCCAACTAAGAACTCATTTCTCTCCTCTGTAAAGTCCAGGCAGTTGAAATTATCATAAATAAAGCTTACAGAAAGAAAATCTGCACTGTGTTAGCACTTGGTTTTCCTGGCATAGTCAGTCCATTTCCTCCACTGTTCTCACAGCCTCTTGTAGGAGATACTCATCCAGCAACAAAGAAGAGAAAAAAGAAAATCTCAGCTGGGTCAACACTGAACCTAAAATTACTCCTTGAGTTTCAAGCTGAGGTCCCTCCTGTCAAGAGACTGTTCCACTCACTGGTGACTTGCTGTATAATTACTTTTAATACAGTACCACACAGGAAAGAACAGTAAGGCTTCACTGCAGCACCTGTGCTCAGCCTTCCAAAAAAATACAGATCATTTCACTTCCATCAGAACAAAGAGGCTTCCTGAAACTTACTTCATATTTAAAGGTGGAAGATGAAATGGCTGAAACATCAACATCTCCACAGTCCAAAATGTTGCTAAGATACAGGCCAAAAGCTATCCCTAAGTACCAACTGAGGACAGAGGGCCCTTGCACAAACATCCACAAGTCCCCTGGAAATTCTTGATGGGTTGCAGGAGTTTGGGTTTGAAATCAGTAAAGAAATACTTTCTTATTGAAAAGAAAACCCTGTACCATTCCACCAAAGCTATCCTTAGCAAATAAAAAAAAGCACATATAAAGAAACATTTCATGCAACTAATTATTTTTAAAAGAATTACTCAAAAAACTAGAAATTAAAGTTGTAACTGAGCATTCAACCTCTATGTGTAACTACTGGCTGAGGAAAAAAAGCTATTTAAAATTCAGAATTATTATTCCATTTTAAAATAATGGTACATACCCACAAAAATAGATGTTAAGCTTTAGTTACTTTTGGATCAATGTTCTGACTTTTAGTTTTTCTTTTCTGCAATTCAGTTCTTTACCATGGGTAAAATACTTCTAGACTTTTTTTTTTTTTTTAAGAAAACACATTTAAGAAACACATGAGTTTTCTGTAACCTCAAATTCTGATCACCCTTCCTTTTTTCATGCTGAAGATTAACAGAGACACACAGGATTAACAGTCACAGAGGATGAGGTACCTCCTGAGAACTGTGCTATGTGAAATTGGTTAAGTTTCTGTGAAACTTTATCTGGTTAAAACAGAAGAGCACAGCACCATTATGTCCACGACCCTCCCTCCACCAACCATCCCCACAGACATTATCTATGCAAGAAGAGCAACATTAAAATAGCTTTAAAAAGCTCTAATGGAATGCACTGTGAGCTTTTAAAAAAATCCTTTTTCATATTGAGAATATGTTTTCTTCAGATTCAATCAGCTTGCTTGTTTCAGAAGTGCTACTGCCAGAGAATATAACAAATTCTTCCCACTCTCTGTTTTTAAAGGTGCAATTAAATGTTGCCACTTTCTCTTTATGTATGATGTGAACTGTTATCTGGCACAATATCTGCCTGAAACGATTTCCATCCATCTGCAGCTGAAGTTTGTCATCACATCAGAACAGGAATCCAACCCAAATCCTGTAATACACATTTTTAATGTTGAATATCATCTTTAAAAGAGTAATACAAGACTCTTGATGTTTCAGACATGCATAAGATAAGCTTGGAAAAGGCCCAGCTTTGTGCACACTAAGATGCAAAAGTTTCATTAGCAGCACAGCACAGTACATGACATAACTTGGAAAAGCACAGAGAGGGGAGACAATGGAACTTTTATAGAGGAGGTGCATATCAGCTCTCTGGGAAGAGACAAAGAAGTTACTCTTTCATATAACAGCACCAAAAACCAACAGAAAAAGAGCAGCTTTGGAATCTTTTCCACTCATGACAAATTTGTGCAGACTGGGTGTACAAGCTACCACAATAAACTACACCTAGAAGACTATTTTCCCTACATAATGCTGAATAATGCATCAGTGTGAAAAATGGTAACACAGACCTGGTGTTAGTGCTAGGTCATATAATAGATAATTAGATCCACACCCTGAAATCCTTCTAGAAAGTGATCACTACCACAAAATTGCTATTATATGACTCAAGCATCAATTAATACACAAGAGTTGTCAGAATGCTCAGAAAAATAATTTTAACAGGTTGTTTCTGCCACAAACTCCACAAGCTTTAAGCACCCATGCTGCAGTTGGCAGTGAAGCTGAGCTTAAAGCTGAGTTTACCTTGTGTAAGCAAGAGTAAAATAACCACAGCACTCAAGTAACTAGAACAGAGGAGCTAAGCAATGAATTTTAATACTATTAGCAATAACCCATCCTCCCAATTCTTAATTATATTTGTTGGCATAAAAATATTTGTCTCAGGCTACATTTTAGTAGGTTGTCCTAAAGCAGCTGTAGAAAACTCAGGCAATACTGCAGAGTGATTTACTACATTCCACACTGCCTCCAAGAAGTGCTGTTTAGTCCTCTCTCAATGAGTCCCTGCTACATATTTTGAAGTCTACAGTGAAATACAAATCATGGTTATAAATACACACACATACATACAGGATTTTTTAAAAGCCAGAAGATCAGTTTTCTAGAAAGGGGGAAATCATGTAAAATTCTGAAAAAAGTTTGCAACCAATTTGGTCACTAAGTCCCAAAGATTTTGACACAGATATATCCACACAATATGGTAAATTCAGAACAGCTTGAAGAAAAATATAGACACAAATATTTACCAGCTTCTAAATACTGAGTTTATAACTGCAGATGTGAAAATACACTGACAGGTTGTTGCATAGAGCAAGACATGACCTACAGAATCTTTACTATCAGGATGTCTAAAGAAATAATACCACTGTGCATTCCATTTCAATTTCAAGTTTGTCAGCCTCCCAGATAAAAAGTCCACCTTACAACTCTCTGAAATACTCAGTCCTAGCAGCATTAATACAACGTAACTGCTCCCCTTACCCACTGCCCCACATACACAATGCTGATATAAATGCTTCTTAAAATAATCATAAATAGTTCAAAATATTTTGTCACTTTTAATATTAAAAATATTAATTTTAATTTCTTTTTAATCCGAGCTGTCACTAAAAGCCAAAATATGTGTAATTCAAGGAGAAAAAGCAGCTGCATGCTCATCCATCTTTGAACAACCAGTCACCTACATCTGTTCTCTTCAGAGGGATGCTGTCATTTGTAGTGGCACAGGTATAAATGTGTCAAAAATACTGTTTGACTTTTAAAACCACTCAACCAAGCCAGTCTTAATCCTCAGATAAGCTTTTGTTATCTCCAGTTTCTTCATCATGAGACTGGTAGCCTTTTTCATGCAAGCTTTCCAAACTACATTATTACTGAGTTCACCACTTTCCAATTACTCTTCCCACCAGTCTATCTGCATACTTATTTACATGCAATTATCTATTCAGGAAGCACATTCACAAATTCAGAAACATCTTCTTGCTGTTCTGTTTCTCAATTTCATCTCCACTAATTTAGTTCACCTCCACTAATTTATTTTCACATCTTCCTTCACCTTCAGAATTCACAAGAGAGTTTTGAGAAACATCAAAACCCAGTATTTACAGATCTACACCTACAGCAGTAACTCAGAGCAAGGGAAAAGCAAATCACGGTGCTCTGCTACACTGGCAACCTCCTATCTGCTGGGCAGATGCACAGATCCAGGATCATCAGGGTGTGTGCTGCATCTCAGGAGGGAAGGTTATCAGGGGACACTGGCAAAAGCTGGAGATGCCATCCTTCTTCCTACTGGAGGAGACAGAGCAGAGGTCAGAGCTCCAAGAAAAGAGAAGCTCTTGGAATTGAGCCTCCGGGCAGCTTTTGGGGAGGTTGTAACTCTTGCAGCTAACAGGATTAAGGACAATCAGCACCAAATTTGCACAACCCAAAGCTGCTTTGCATGGTGATTCTGCAGATGGGCAACACAGGCTGGAGGCCTCCCAGCAAAGACTGGTGCTGCTCTGGGAGAAGTGTCACTTCCCATACTCTTACTAACAGTCTCAAGACCAAGTAGAAACACTTTTTCAAGGCTGCATTTGCCCATTTTTTAATAACTTAAAAGCTGACACCAAGCTCTCAACATGGATGGGAAAGAGAAATGGGAAGGAGTTTTGTGTGTGTGAGCATTTATTTAAATCCTGCCCATTACTAATGAAAATCACTTATCATTTCATTACATTATCTTTCATTACATCATGAAAATCACTTTTAAGTGTGAAAAGGCAGAGGACTTTATTTCACACAGTGTCATTTCAGAAGATTTCACGACATGTGAACAGAAATCAATGGTGTTTGTGAACCAGACCCTGCCCAAGCCTTTGTTGAAAACCAGCACAGAGCTCATGCTACACTCCAGGGATGAGAGATCAATTTCTGGCCCCACTACTCAAATTCAACAATGCTGTGAGGATAAAACAACAGCAGGATGAGAAGGGGGAGGGAGGAGGAAGAGGAAGAACACAAATAAAGGAAGGAAAACCAACCTGATGTTCCTATAATGAGTAATATGCAAAAGCTTGCCATCTGATATCTGAACCAGAGGTAAACACAATCCTGGTAGAAAAACAAACAAAAAGCATTTGAAAAAACACCAGGTTCTCTCTGTAGCTTTCTTACAGAGTATTCCACATCTCTGCCTGCAGTATTTCTAAACATTTTTTTGTGAAACCCTTCTAGCAAGCTGCAGACAGATAAAAGCATCTTGCTAAAGAAAAACACTGAATTCACAGAGGTATACAAATAATACAAATGCAACCTGGAGACTTCTTTCTCTATCTAAAAAGCAACCAACTATAAATATTAAATCTTTCAATCAAATTAGGCACATCAAACACATAAACAAAGTTATTAACGCTTTGAGTGGTTTCTTACTTGGAAGTAGATCACAAGGTTAAATTTTACCAAGTATTTATACTTTCAATAATCATTTCCTATGTGTGTTTAAAAAAAAATAAATTCAGATCAGCTCCCACTCGCACAAACACTTCAGATGTAACAGCTCCAACATTAAGGAACAAAGATGAAGGAATGTAAACTCAGCCTTTTACAAAAGAGAGCACTGACACTCAGGCTTTCTACTGAGCTCCTTTCAGTTGTATTTTAATGATGTGTTACAGAGCATCTTAAAAACACAGAAAATACCCTCCTACATAAAAATTACATTGTTCCTTTGAATTATCCAAAATAATTCCAGACTGAGACTGAGCTTTCCTTCCTACCTAGGCACCCAGAAAACCACGTTACGTGCCTTAATGTACATAAGCACCTACTACATCAAACTACAAACTATTTCTCCCCAAACACAAAGTTGTGTCCAAGATTATCCTACATATAAAATTATATATGTTACCGTGGGTTTATTTTTTAAACTCTTCCAAGCCTGGTCTAGGCACATCTGTTATTCCATACACTGAAGCACTGGAAGCCAGACTGTGCCCTTGTATAGATGTAGAAAAGGCTCCAGAATCTATTCTCTGCTGTTTCTGAAATACAGGATTAATGCTTAATACTGGAAAATTAGAGCATTACCATTTGTAAGAATTTTGTGTTAAAGCACCTGAATAAACTTGCAAATCAGTCACATTAGGAAGAAGAAAACAGACACAAGTGAGCAGATTTCAGCTGAGTTTTCCATTTTCTGCTCACAACATAGAAATACTCAGAAAACAAAAGCCATTTGAAAATTTAGCCTAGGTTTGGGAAATTCCGCAAACAAAACCAGCCTTGACAGTCAGGAAATAAATACTCTGCTGCAGCCATAGGTTTGCCAGCCATAGTTGTAAGATCTGGGTTTTGTTTCTTACAGACACCACAAAAGTCACTGTATATGACCTACAAGAAACCAAAGTGATTGTTTCATCTGAGAGAGATGTCTGGGGGGGGGAGGAAGTGAGAATCTTTTTGAAAAAAAACATTATTTAATGTATTGCTCCTACAAAGTTCAAGAATAGCACAAGATAGCAAAAACATTACTTTATCCTAACTAATTGCAAAATTCAGGTGTTCTTCTCAATGACAATACATGAGAAATTACAAAGTGTGTCTCTTGTTAAAAGGAAATACATATATAGTTTCTCATGGCATTCTGACCTTCCTAAATAAGAAAATAATTAGGGAGACTCAACCCTAAACCTTTCCTCCAAACTGATCTCCATGAACCACTCAATCTTATTTTTAAATATATCCTGCAATTCACACCAGCACCAACCACATGGCACCATTTCTTGCGCTTAGCATTAATATTTATTCAAATTTTCTTGCAAAACTTATCTAGAAATCAGTCAGCCAACAACTTGTCATGTTTTATGCCATTTTTTTTTCTTTCTTTCTTTTTTTTTTTTTTTTTTTTTCTTTTTCCCTGATGATCCACAAAGAGCCTGAGATGAGAATATGGAATAGCAGGATTGCTGCCAGCAGACTTCCTGCGCTCAGAGCTTGTAGCATATGGATAAGCTCTTAATACAATGCAGAAAGAAGACTTCTTGAATGTAAGCAGTCAGGATGAGCTTCGTGCACAAGTTCAGCATGAGTGTCTAGACTATGAGCAAACTGCCACCAAATATAAATCTGGGGATTTATAGCACAGACACTTGACAAGTATAGATTTAAAGCTGCCCAAATTCCAAACCTGCAGATTTCAGGAAGCGCTCGCGTGCATCAGATGCGAGAACACAGGTGGCTGTATGTGACATCTGAGGGTAAATCCCCCACATATGCCAGAGCTAAATGAGTAATAATTAATACAAGATTTACTCTGCATGCAGTCTCACTCTTTAATTGAAGATAACCAGCCCAAAACACACTCAGCTAAACCATGGTTTTGTACAGACTCCTTCCTCACTGGGAAGATTTTTACAGTTACTCCATTTCCTGATAATGATGAATAGTTAAATTATCTTACACCATACTATCTAATCTTTCTTTAAGATGGTTTTATCCAAACTTGGAGAGATCTTTCATTCAGCTTCATTTGTGAAGAGCATTCATTTTCATCTACAATTTTCAGTGTTTACAGCAGAGTAAAACCCCTTGACTCCACAAGAAAGCTGCAGCACATGCACAGCAGTAAACACAGCTGGGAGTGGTGCCTTATCTGCCTTCCTGACTGCAAAGCTCTTTGTCAGGACAAATGCAAGAATTGGAAGTTAATCATAATGACTTTCTTTAATGCAAGACTTTAATTGTAACCAAGACACATCAGACACATAAAAACCAGATAATGGGTTTGGTTTACAGGAATGCTGACATGTCTTGCAAAAAGTGTCTCACTGAGGTAACTATTTGAAAGATGCCTTCATATATGACTTAAACTTTATTCTGAACAGAAATAGCTTGGTTAACACACTAAACAACATATTCAGGTGCTTACTAAATAAACAGCATTCACTAACTCACTTGAAAATTCGTGCATACAGTCACCAACTTCAATGCTGATCTCCACTACCAAAGATCCAAACTATAAATGTCCAACACAACCTGGAACACTAACCCAGCACAAGGACCATGAGTGCATTCAGTGACCTTGGACAAAGCCCTTACTGACTGGATTTGTTAGGTAGCCTTAGGGACATTTACAAGAAGCAGAAGCAGTAAAAAAAAGTCCACAAAGAAGTCAAAGTCCAATGCAAAGCTTATCAGCTTCATAAGGACCCCTGCAGGTATAGCTATGCTGGGGAGAAAAAAGATACTGGCAAAGTCCCCCAGCAGAGAGAGAATGTGTGCTGCTAAATCATCCACCCAAATAATCTGAGAAAGAACAAAACCCCATTTGAAAACCTATCCGTGTCTGTGCATTAATTTTGTCCAAGCTGATACAGTACTTCGAGTGTCTGAGCAAGTCTGCAACACGAATCCAGAGCTGAAAACAGTCACAAATTTGCAATTGCCTCTGAATTTCCCTTGCTCTGTGTGTGCGCAAGCAAATGACACCAAGGATTTTTCATTGTTCTGGACATTTTACAGAGCTCTGCATTTTCCAAACTCCTCTGTTCCTGTTTACCTTTATGTATTCTATTGACCACTAATTTTATTCAGAATAAAATTGTGATAAATTCATTTGTTCATATTTTAAGTTTCTACATTTTCAAGGACCTTTTGAATCAAATCCTTTCTTCCTATCCCTGCAACCCCAAGAAAGCTGATGTCATCCACAGGTTTATCTAGTACACTCTCAATTTTATCTTCCAGGTTCCTAGGCAACTAACCAGTTCTGCATTCACTTTACAGCAGTTCTGATCGTGCTACATCTAACTTCTCAGACAAAAATATCAGAGGCCACCACATCAAGAGAGCTACTCAAAGCAACACAAGGGATTTTTCACCATACAAAGTTTTTCTGTGTCACACAGACACAGAAGCAGCAATTTCTTCAAGACTACAGTGCCAAAGGATGGAGAAATGAAAGCTTTCAGTTCCCATTCAGCCCAATCAAATCAACAGAGCACTCCATTATTCATTCTTTTAAAATAATCCTCAGTTTCAGCCTCAAACAAACCAAAAAAAAAAAAAAAAAAAAAAAAAGCTACTTTTTTTTAGTGCCTAGAAGATGGTCTAGCAGGCATCACAGCCCATATTCTTCTGACTTACTCCCTTCACACTTCCTTTCAGATGCTAGCAACTAAAACCTCAGCAGAGCCCCCCGTGACTGAAAATACGTCTCAAGTTCACAAAAAATAAATACTTCCATCTCCTTCTCTTAGGAAACGTACGCTAATTTAGAACTACACCATTTGGCTTGTGATCACAACTTGTAACTGGCAAGAACTCCCACTGTTATTACTTTTTGGGATAACTACTACCCACATAGTGCCAGATGGTATATTCCACCTCTGCTGAGGAGGTGTAGGAGCACTGCCTGCTGTCAGCATTGCATTTTCTTTATTTTATTTTTTTTTTTAAACCAAGAGACAGATAATATTACCAGTCTGAAGAGACAGCGGGTGGGCATATGTAGATCCATTACAGCATAAGCCTTCAAAGAACAATATTCCTTTCTCTAGTGGTGCCTGTAAAATTAAATCCCCACTCCTGATGACAAAAAAGCAAGGGATGCCTTGACTCATGCCCAAGTATGAGCAAAAAGTTGTTGCCAATGGAAAGCAGCTCACAAAAACTTCAACCAAACACTGATGTTCCAACTGTGAAGCAGAGTATCTCAACTGTGTCAAACAGTAGAAAATTGAGCTGGGGTCCTCTAATAAAATCTCGCTCTGAAAATTAAACAAGAAGAATTATTTGAAGAAGAAGAAAGAATCCCCATTTAATTAGCAAATGGGAGAGAGATTTCTCCCTTCATTAAATATAAATTAGCTATTAATTTAAGATTATTCAGAAATCAAAAAGCTGCTAGAAGAGATAGTAAGTATCACACTCCAACTTCACCAACTACAGAAAGCAACAAATTTAGCCACATACAGCTATAGGCACAGACTAACCACCTGAACCCACATCACTTCACAGATATACTGAAAAATAACAACATGAACAACAACCTGGATTGCAAGTTTGGAGCAAGACAGCAAAATCCAGAAGAACAAACATGACTTTAATGATTCATATCACCGTATCTGCTCCCATTTGCACCCCTCCACAGGCTGTGGTGTACAACTCCCCAGAAATTGGACACACACACTTCCTACTGGCTTCTTCCTCCAAGCATCACACATTTCTAAAATCAACCCTCACAACATTTTACTTGGTTTGTCCTCTCTTCCACAACCCTTCCATATTTTAGTCCATAAAATCTCTGAAGGAAACTTGTTTGTCCACTAATCTCCCCTTCACTGAGGACTTTCTTCTTCAGCATCCAGCCTGCCTAAGCCTATCCCAATTATCTACTCAGCAACTGACCCCCTTTATGCTCACAGACATGCACTGACCACTGAGAAGAGAGCCAAGACATGAAACTAAATATCTGCATGTATTTAAGGGAGCCAAGAGAAAAAGGAGAGGACAACAGGGGGCTTTGGTCTGAAAGGACATCACTATTTTGACCAACTTCTTTCAAGTTCCAAGCATCATGCTGCCATGGCCCTGGTGTCTCCCTATCTCCTGGAGAACAACAAAACATGGAGGTTTTTCCTGCTGCCATCTTTCAGCATTAAAAACAAACACCTCATTTCTACAACAGCACTGTGCACCTTTATCTTCTAATTACTAGGCCTCTTTAAATTGTTAACATTAAGAGCATCCTACTATCAAAAATATTTTCTTGACACAGAATAATCCCAAAAGAGAGAAATTGAGGTAAGGCAAAAAGGGAAAATTGTCTGTTAATAAAGAGGTAAATAAAAGGACAGACAACAGGAAATACACAACCTTCATTGTTCACTGCACTCTGGTTGCATATTGTTCCTTTGCTTTCTAATAATATTTCTTTATTTAAACACCAAATTTATGGGATCACAATCCAAGAAGAGAGGATGAGAGAAGCTAGTTTTTATTGGTGGAAAAAGGGATCACCAGGATCTGCTGCACCAGACCATGGGAGAAGAAAGGATTGTTAACTACATCTGAGCACCACTACCAGTAAATAATTTCAGGACAGGGATACTAGGAGAAAGGCAGTAAAATGGGATTTTTTTTTTTCATCTTACACCCAGAAACCCTTCCAAGCTTTGGGGAGGTCTGGCTAATGGCAGATACACATTTGCTATTTGCACAGGAACAAACACAGCTTTGAGCTTTCTCTGCTTTGATCAGCATAATCAAGTCAGAAACACTCATCAGATGACTTCTCAGTAACTTCTGTGAGATAGAGCAAGATGAATGGAACTTCTTGTGGTACAAGAAAGAACAATCCACATCTCTTCACTTTGGACACATACTACTCTATTCTTTCCAGTAACTGCAACCAAACAATTCATGAGCAACAAGTTGCAGCAGAACTTTGAAATGATGAGTATGAAAGATCTCCAACAATGGAATCACTCCCCAGCCAAACAGAAAAATTAACTGCAACTCCAGCCCTCACACCACAGAGCTACCAGTCCACTCTGGAAGATACTCCTTCAGTCACCAATATGTTCTTTTTATAAAGGACAAATAAATAACAAATACTGGTAATAGCTGAAATGTCAACATGCATGATTCATCACCCTCTTCATTAGTTATGCCAGTTCCAAAGAGAACACCACTCTCACAGATTACTTCCCTACCCATGAGCTCACACAACATCATTCCTCATCAGCATGAGGGCCCCAGCTCCAGGAGGCAGTGGCATGTGGGGACTTGCCTACATAGGAATAGTAACAGGAACTCACCAGGATTCTTCATGTTCCTCAAGTATCTCCCTCTGCCTTTGCCAAGTTGGCTCTTAAGGATTACTACCTAAGGTTACTTCTTTGGTAAATCTAAACAATTCTCATCTTTACAAAGCAACAGGACTGGTGGGAAGGAAAAAAAAAAAAAAAAAAAAAGAAGTCACTCTCAAATCTTAAAAAAAAAGAAATTTAAAAGCAATATTATTAACAAATAAGCCCTCTACTCAGAGTAGAAGAAAGCTTTAATGAAAAAAAATGTATAAAAATGACTGGTTTATGTGGAATACACACAAAACCACCCACTACTTGTATTTTATAAACACCATGAATAAGTAATGAGTCCTCTGAAATCAAACAATCATGCAATGTGGCATAAAACCAAATGAGTCAAAGAAGCATACTATACTTCTTATATCATTACTAATTAATGTTCTCTTAAAGAGTACTTGCAAGATGGAGTTTCTCACACCACTGTATATAGTCACTTATTTGACACGTTTAAGAAACAGGAAATAAATGCTGCCCAGGAAGAAAACCAGCCTGTTCAGGGAACTTGACAGATTATCCAGAGATACCTCCTTCTGAGGATCTGAAGTACCATGATCCCATCACCACAGCACCCAAATACACAGCATTTTTAACCAAAAAACTCTCCCATCAGAATCCCACTGTAGGACAAGCTAAATTCCTCCCCAGTTTCTCCATCACCCTCACCATGAAACTAGATCCTTCAACACAGGCTGCTTAAGCAGATCCTCAATGAACTCTACCAGATGAGGCAGCTTCACAAGGGACAAGCTCAAGAGTGGGCTCTCAAATCCAAGTCTGTCCCTTCTTAATGCAAGTACACAAAACTTCTTTAATTAACACAAGGCTTCTATTTGTAGTAATTTTTAAATGAATGTAAAACAAACAACTGTGCTCTAGCCACATAAAATAACAGGACTGGAACAATTCTATCATAACTAGAATTTGTTTTTTAAAGCTCATAAATCCAGTTGGCAAATAAACCAGAGATGAATGATCTAGTTCACTCCACTGGTGCAAATATTTGCAGATGCAGTGAGGTTTAAACACTAATTTATCTCTAGTGAATGCAACAGGCATGCTCTCTACCTTGATGTTAACATGAACATGTTACTCTAAGATGAAGGCTTCAAATTTTATGAGTCAGAAACAACCAGCAAGCACACTCCTGCTCTCAACTGAAGGCCACAGTAAACTCCCACAGACCTTACTAGTAACATCACGAGGCTCTCTATGACCATCCAGCTTTTGCACATTCTACAGATGCTGCTAAGTTTTCCTACAGGTTGGCACATATTTATGATATTGGAAGCAAAGTGCAAGACAACCTGAAATGACTGGGGGTTCCATTCAGTGAGGTCTGTAAGGCTGTGAGCATTCTTTGTGAAGCACTAAACATAAGCAAAACATACACACAGGGAAAGGCACTCACTGCACACTGAAAGATTCCATTTGCAGAGACATTTTTAAGGCCTCATGCAAGTACTCCAGGCCTGAGTTCAAAACTGGCATCAACCAAGAGCTCACTGCTGCTCTTCCACACTCCTGCATCCTCCTCCTGTCACCTTCATGTGCAACAGGTCAAGTTCAGTTTATTGATCCAGCTAGAAATGAACTCTGCAAAAATAAATAGTTTTCATCCAGCCAGCAGCTGCTCAAGCATTTAACTTGCTACAAGAGAGAGGGCTACAATGCCACAGCACTGGAGGTGGGAGAATAGGGACAAGAGGTCACTGCTTCTGCACCAGTTCCAAAAATCAGCTTAATCCCATCAAGAAACTGCCTTTAGAGCCCTTTGCTTGTCTGGATGTCAAGGGAAATCATCTTGCCATGTCATTCTCTAAAGAAAATTGATAGTCAGAAGGGTAAAGAATCTATGCATATACTCCAGCTTTATATATCAGAAAGACAGAAAGTCTTTTTCTTTGGGTTTATTTAAGGCAAAAGATTTTTTTTAATATTTCATGACACTGCTAGCCTCCCAGCTGTAACAAGTGTAACCACCTCTAGAAAAGGTAAACTTAGATCAAACACAAGGAGGAACGTAATCTTTTTCTTCTTTTCATTTTCAAATGAGAAAAACCATGCAAAGAAGCTGCAGGTTTTAATGTACCAAGTGGCTGTTTAAGTTTTCTGTCTGCCTTTTTATTGGTTTCCTTTTGCTATCTAATAAAAAAAGAAACTATTACCAGTTTCATCAAGCATCCTGAAATTAAAGAAAGAATAAAGATTCTATAGTAATGAAACTGGTATGTGTCAAAGCCATAAAGAAGGCCTTGAAGATACCTCATGCTCCTGGAAATATATATATATATATCTATAAACTAAAAACCTGTAGAGGGTGCATAATACATGCTGCACATTTGGCCCTTATACAATTTGCAATTATGGACATGAATATTACTAAATGAGAACTTACAAGCAGAAAGTTAGATGTGCTTTTCTGTAATACTGCATTTAAAAAATTAATCTTTAAAAAATGCACTGCACATAACAGGTATGCTCATGGATTTCTCTACATCAACACATAAATCACTTGTATTCTGAAGGTTTAATTGAAAGTGAGTCCAGTGGATGTAACCTAAAATGTTAACAGGTAATTGTGAGGTACCTCAGAAGACATTCTTTGTTCAGAATATGTGTTTAAATTAAAAAAAAAATAAACCTCACACAGGCTCATGGGAAAGCCCACAGAAAAAGGGAGAAGTCAAAGATGAGAAGAACACAGGTATTGCTACAACACAATCAACACTGATAAGGCATTTTATTCTATAAAATTATATTAATCATCCAGTTACACCAAATATGTAACCAGTAATTCACATTTTAATCACAAGTCTTAATCTGAATGAAACTATGCTTCAATATTCTATGACCACAGACTGGATCCCAACAGGGTATGGTCCCATCACACCTGTCCACACAAGTGGATTTGGTGCTGTTTGGAGTTTGCATTTATGATGCACTTACTACAAAAAAGAACAACTCCAAGTAGCTTATTTTCTAGAAGCCCTGGAGTCCCAAAGGCCACAGACCTTAAATGCTTTAAGAGAGCCTTTGCCTAAGCACTGCTGCTTCCCCACCCCACCTCCCTGATAGTTGGTTTGCAGAGCCAAAAATGAGATTTTGATTATGGCAATTTGCAGTGTATTTTATTTTCATAATTCAACTGCACATTCATCATACATATTCTAGATAAACAAACCTCTACAGAAAGTATCCATGATCTAAGGCGTCTCTCACCACTCCAGTCAACTGTAACTGGAGATTCTTTCTTGCCAAAAGACCCTTATTTCACTAGCTTCTTTCCTTTTTTAATTCACAGGTTTGATGTTTAGGTTTTGGAGGATTAAATATTAAAAAAATAGACAATACCCAACCTTTAGCATTTTGAAGAAATCATTCCAAGCTCCAACCTGAAAAACACTGCAAGCAGTCTTTCATGGCCATGTTGATATTCTCTGTGGCACATTTGCTGTATTTCTTCTTGTTCTCCCAATCCAACATGAATTTGCAGCTGTTCAGTACACTGCAGCTATGCTACACTCCTCAGCAGCCCTAATGAACCTGCACAATTTATTTAGTTTCTCCAAATATTCCATATTCCTTCTGCTATCTTCACCTGTATGAAAGCCTAAAATCCACACTGATGCATCATGCTCTAAACCAGTTTATCATCTTACCATTCCACCCTGAACTTCCCAACACAAATGGGGACGGGAATCTGTCTTTTCCCTGCAAAACATACACCTAAGAGAAGCTGTCTGCCTCATCATCTCTCATTTCTTTTTTCACATTTTAGCCCCCAACAACCCACCCACGCCTGTAACAGAAAGATACTGCGTGTCATTAGACTCCACACTCCTTACTCACCCTATGGGAGGAATAAGGGGGAGGATATTTAACCCTTCTTTTGCTCCAGCTCCACAGAAGGAGCAGGGAGGGAGTGTTTGCCTCACGTGCATGCTACCTGCAGCACAGCGCCTGGAAAAACGGGGCCGTTCTGCAAGAAAAATTCCTTCTTATACCCCCCCCCACACACACACACACCCACAGCGTTTCAAAGGGATGGACCCCAATTCTGCAGCACGAAACAACTCGCTTACCTTTTCAGATAGCGTGCCGGTCTTATTAAAAAAAAAAAAAAAA
>JAAWXA010000053.1:2208422-2249628 GCA_038090715.1 Florisuga fusca
CCCCCCCCCTGCTCACTCCCTCCCTTCCTCCCTCTCTTCTTCCTTCCTTACCCGCCGCTCCTACCTGGCGCGGCCGCTGCGGAAGGCGGCGGGATGCGCCTTAATCACATCCGTGATCGCCGCCTGCGATAAACGGCGGCCGGGAGCAAGCGGCGGGGAGGCAGCGAGCTCCGGCCCGGCCAAAGCAGCGCCCGCGCCCGGCGAGCGGGAGAAACTTTAGCGGGAGGCGGGAGAGGCCCCTGTGAGGCGGGGGGGAGGAAGGGGGGCAGCGCACCCCGGTGCGGGGCGGGAGCGGGAATGGGTCCCTCCTGTGAGGGGGAAGGCGGCGGTGGAACGCGGCCCCTTCCCTGAGGGGAGGCGGTGGGAGCGGAACTGGAGTCTGAGAGGGAAGGCGGCGCGGATCTGCCTGGGGAGGGGGAAGCGGGGGACGCGGGTCCCGTCCCTGAGGGGAGGCGGGGGGCGCGGAGCCGCTCTCAGAGGAGAGGTGGCGGGGTGGGCGCGGAGCCCTTCTCGGTGGGGAGGCGGTGCGGGCCCTGCCCTGGGAGGGAGGAGGAGGAGGAGGAGGTGAGAGCGGGGCCCTGGTGTGAGAGATCCCGAGCTCAGCGCTCCTTTGCCCGCCAGCGATTCCCGGGGAAGGGTTCGCCGAAAAGGAGGGAGCGCAGGGCCCAGTGGGCCGGGCCGCGGGAAACGGACCTCAAGCGGCTCCGGCATCTGTCGGCGGGGCCGAGGCGTTCAAACCGCTTCTGATGGCTGAACCTGTTCCTGCAGGTACCGCTCGGAAGGGACCGGTGCTGAGAGAAAGGATTTTTTGGCGGTGAGACGTAAGGAGGTGATGGGAACGCGATCACCGCAACCCGGCCCGGTGCTGCCCGTGCGGGCAGGGCTGCTCCAGGTATCTCCAGTAGGTGAAGGCACAGCTCTGCTGCCAAAACACCCCCACAGCCTGCTACTGTTTGTTTATTTAAAAAAAAAATTTAAAAAACCCCCACACTTCTAGGAATACTACCTGAACACCAAAACCTTTTACTCATCCTTGCCTAGGAAGTTGAAGACCAGGTTCAAAAGAAACACATGGGAAGAGAAAACCTAATTACCTGTTAGAGCTAATATAAACATTTATTTAACTTACCTAAATAATTTAAGGTACACATTGCAACCAACAATCCACTCAGCACAGCAGTGCTTAATTGCCCACTGTGAATGAAACATAATAGTGACAGATACTTGGTTTTCCCATCAAACTAAAAATCAACGTTATTTTTGCACAAAACAGAACACAGTAAACAATTTTTGTTTGTAGCATGCTGTTTCCCTTTAAGAAAATTAATATTGAGGTCTTAGTCAACAAAATAATCTTTTCAGTCCAGTACAAAATGTTCCCTTTAATTAAATTAATTAAACATATCTACACTCCCTTGGGATGGGTGCCTTGTTAAACCTTCTGGGTGCAGATTATTGCCTTGCATCTAACCCCAGAATGGTTAGGAGCTTTACATCACATCTGCCCACAGTGCCAAATTAATGACCAAATAAATTAAGCAACAGGGTAACTTTCAGTTGTGAGTCAAGAAAATTACTTGTACAAAAAATAAATTGAAATAGAACGAATCCTACCTCAGAAGTGTTAATAAAAAATTGAGGAAGCTCTGGGTTTTATGTGTATTTGTTAGCAGAGCTGATGAGATGCCAAGTTTTTGGAATTAAGCTTGGATCAGAGTGTCATCTGTGTTATCTATCACTGAAGTCCTCTGGTTTTGCTTTCATAGGAGAGTGGCAACACATAAAACAGTGCAACAAGCACTTTAAAAAACAACACAATCAGAGTAGGGAAATGTTCCAGAAATACTTTAATCTAAATTTGTAGCCTCCTGTCTCTTTCATTACTTCCAGCAGAAGTACTTTCTCTAATTGCTTATCTTCTGTTGCCCTTCAGTCTTTTTAAACCACATATACTAGAGAGGGATTCGTAGCCAGAATAATTCCCATTTTCCCTTCTGCAACTTATTAGCATAGCAGATCACTGACACTGTGCACAGTTACATACCAAGGAGGAATAATAGTTCCACCTACAAGGAAATATTCTCAGAACTGATGTCAGCTGCTTTCTAGATGTACCCCCATCATTCCTAAGAAAAGAGATCTCAATACATCAGTTTGTGAAAGAGAGGGAGGATCTAATGTTTCCAGTACAGAGCTGAGAAGCCAAAGAGAATGAGATAACAGCAAAAAAAAAAAACAGCTTCCAAATGGGAAGAGAGGAGCCACAGGGTCTGGATATTTGGTTGTTTAATATAGAACTTGGGTCAGTACCTGGGGGAGCACAGAGCAATCACACAGAGCCCCTTTCCCACCTTGCTTGATTTAGCCACAGCCAAAAGTGGAGGCTTCAGCATAGGAAGCACCTGGAAAGTTTCCTCCAAGTCCTCTGGCAGCCATCAACCTTTGTAGCTTTAGGACCTCCTGAAGCAACCATGATTCCAAAGTTTTTATGCCACAGGCTCTGTGGATGTGTCCCAGTACACACTGGGTGTTTTCAAGTGAGGACCCAGATAGAGGAGGGGGTTCTCTGAGGCAATACTTGGGTCTGAGCTCCCTGAGGCAGAGGTGAGGACTAAAAAGAAAGTATTCTTGTTCCCCACTGGTGATAGTCCTGCTAGAAGAGAGTGAATTTGCTCTAAAAATGCCACCCTGGACACACAGGCACCCTTAGTTCCTGGACCTGGCTGTTCAGGTTTATAAATAAAGCACCAAACTGCCCAGACCTGTACGATTAGCTCAGTCTGTGCCTATGCAGAAGCACAACTGTGTCAAGAACATCAACATAAATCTTGTTTGTGACAGCATTTAAAGTTTTCAGGGATTAGCCAAGAGGGGAGTTTTCAGGGTCACCACTCCTGGCTTTGGCCCAGAAATCCAATCCAAGTTCCGTGTTGGTCACCTTGTTACATCTCATCCCCTAGCTGTATCACCACTCCTTCAAACATCTCTTGGGTGAACTGGGGAGCCAAAAGATTCACATAAAACCTCAATCAACTCTTTATGTCCTCTGTTTGTACTGCAAGCTGATAGAACATTTGCAGAACAGCAAATTAAAAAATCGTCTGTAATAAACAAGATGTCTCTTAAGTAGCCAGAATCCCTACAGCAAGACATAAAACCACTCAGTCTTTTAAATCAAATATACCATCAGATCACCTCCTAGATGGAGTCCATTAAGTATGACCATATAAAAAATAAATACTGCTTACAGTATTTGTTATCTAAGAAATACATGCCTGTGGAGTAAATATTCTGGTATAATCCTGTAAGTATGAGATACTAATTTTCTTCACACTTCAGCAGTCTGAAAGAACACAGGGTTTGCCATCCCTTCAGTAACTAATGAAAGGCATATCTATTTGTGTAGCCTGGGGAGTTTTGAAATAGATTTGGTTTTTTTGCAGAGGGAAAAGGGAGATTTCTGTTTTTGCTGGCTGTGTAATTTTAATTTTTGCAATTTTTTTGGCAAGAGCACCTTGAGCTGGGGATAACTGACTAGATGGTCTAAATCTAAATAAATGTGGGCTTTGTGGCCCTTCTACCACCAAGGCTGCACTTGAACACCAGCATTACTGAGCAAAGGCTGAAACTGGGGCTGGCTAACAGCTTCAGAGAGGCTGTTATGGATGAGTAAAATTACCTTCTGTGATTCCATGTGATCAAGGGGACACCTTGACTGCCATAAGGCACATGGGGTACACCTATCAGAGGTGTACCTGGCAACCAGCCCTCAGCTGAAAAAAAAAAGGACAAATCTTCAGAATTGTCCCTTGATGTTGTTAACGTGACAGAATTAATTTGCTCTTTGTAGCCAAAAGATGTCAGAATTTGTATAGATGCTCGACCAAACCAGAACACCAACTTTTGGGGATTTCCCCACTCACTTATGCCAGGATTCATTCTGGTTTTAAGATGTTCACAGGGTCCCCAGCAATGACTGGAAGTGGCAATCAGAGAAACGTGCAGTCAGAGCAGGACCAGCTCACACCATTGTCTACAAGGCACAGCTAATTACAGGCTGTGTGCAGTGGCTACTGTCACAATTTTGGATTACATGTGATGTTTATGGTCCTCAGTAAAAATAAAGATACACCAAGGGTGGCTGAAAACTGCATTTCCAGTTTGGCTATGCCCATTAATTAAAATTCCAGCACATTATCCTTTGTAATTTATGTTCCAAGGAAGGATACTATATAGAGACTGGTACTTTGCTGTGGTGGTCTCAAGACACAGGCAGGACAAGACTCATTGGCAGGCCAGCTGGGATAGCTGGAAAAATTAGAAGGTTTTGGGTTGGTTTGTTTTAAAAACTTGCTACTTTTGCAGAGTTCAGATAAAGTTTGCTGCTAAAGAGGTTGCACATCCCAAAAACTTTAGAAATGATCAATTCTAAAGCAGTATTTTACAAGCAACAAAATAAGTAAGGCTACTTAAAGTCAATCTGTCAGAACTTGGATGAATTGATGTAAATATATTGCATTTTAGAGTACAGTTCTAGTCACAGTAATTGTTACAAAAGGAAAAACTTTAGTTCACTCAATTTGTTTCTGTCAAATACACTGTAATTTCCAGTGTTTAAACTTCACTGTTTATTCCAGTGATGGAATAAATGGTCTTTAGTGAAACTGCCTAAATAGTCCCATGTATTGCACTAACCCCTGGCAGTGCTGTCAGAACATGGCAGGTTCTTTTCCAATAGAGCATGTGTCCTGTGCAATTCACAAAATAAATCAGTGTAAATATTTTTTGCTATTGCTTGCCTACACCAAACTCCCAGGTGCTGTGTCAGAGTGCTGGTCTGAGCAGTTAGCTGAACAGCAATACTGGCAGTTGGAAAATGGCACAGGAAATTTTTTTTCAGCACCAAAACACTTCCTTCCCTGGATTTCTGGGTTTTAGTTGACAATTCTGAACCCACTGAACTGACTCAGGGTTCTCCCACCATCCTCAGTGGGTGAAAGGCTTGATCTTTAGCAGTTGCTTTAGATCCCAGAAACACAGAATGGTTTGGGTTGGGAGGGACCCTAAAGCTCATCCAGTTCCAACCCCCCTGCATGGGCAGGGACACCTTCCACTAAACCAGGCTGCTCAAAGCCCCATCCAACCTGGCCTTGAACACTCCCAGGGGTGAGACATCCATTCTGAAGGTCTCAGCTTACATCTAGCAAGCATCCAGGGCCACAGAGCTCTGAGGTCCCTCAGCTGCCACTGAAATGAGCTACGGGGACAGAAATTGCCCCATTTTGCAGAAGTGAATCTCTCACAGCAGGAGATGTGGAAATGCTTCCTGTCCAAAAATTCCTCCAAGTCAAACCACCATAAAGAGTGAAGAGGGTATCTCCCTCCAGAGTTCAGACACAACAGCTGCTGAATTTTGGGTAAGAATATTTAAAAAGCATTATTCCTGTCTTCAGTAGGATCTTCCAATTGTGAAGCACTATCCCAAGAGGGCATCATTATCACGAACCACAGCAAAGCTCCAAATCCTTTTTTTTCGTGACATTCCTAAACTGTTTGCTCCACCCTGATTCATTTTAGGAAACTGATAAGACAGCTGTGAAAATACACCACCTAAAGCCCTCTCCTATTACAAACCAGCTGGCAGAACTTGCACCTTTTTTTTTTTTTTTTCCTCCCAAAGGAATAAAGATTGTTGTTTATCCCACTTTTCAAAAGGCTTATGAACCAAAATGTAACCTTCTCCTGATTAACCCAGCAGGGATTGTTCACTAGGTGTGTACTGACACAACATTTGGGCTTGCAATAACCAGCAAAGCAGCTGCCTCTGAACCATGTGTGGGTTACACTCAATTTCTTATGAAGGTGGGGTCAGGGTTTTTTCCTGTCGTAAAAACACTCAGCCTTTTCACTAGTCCTCTTCAGTGCCTCATTTGACAGCCTCCTGGCACCAGGTAATAACTGGAAGAGCTCGTGTCTTTACCCCAGTACAGTACTGGTAAAATTTGATGGCAACTGCTCAGAACTCTGCATCTTGCAGGCAAGAAGGTGCTCAAGGTGCAGCTTGGCCTATTCTGCTGCGTGCTGTTTGCACACCCTTCCCTCAGACCTTCTCAGCTGTTGGTACTTTACTGAAACTTCTTTCTTACCCTTCCCTGTCCTGCTGTTGTGTGCCACCAAGCTGTTGTTGTTTTGACACCCCAGAGGTGCCTCCAGCTCAGTCACAGGTTCCTCTGCTCGAGACGCGAGCGCCCCGTGACGCAGCACTGAGACCCAAATCTGGAGGAGAAATGACACTCCAGACACACTCGAGCTGAATTCACAAAGTCAAACCCAATGCTTTCCTGCTGAGATTCCTTCTGAACAGTTTCCTTACTCCAGTTGATCCCAGCTGCCTGCTAGCTGGGCCCATCCCAGCCCTGGCCTCTTTCTCATCTCCTCTTTTTGCACTGATACTTCAGAGCAGCCCTCACCCAAGTCATTCCTTCCTCTTGGTCCAGATGTGATGCCTGCAGCCTAGACCTGCAACTGAGAAAGAAAATTTGGGAATGGACTTCCAACTTTAACCAGGCAGCCCTGGAGACCTACGGATGCCTTCTGCTACCAGCAGACATGCCGTGTGTGTGTGTGGCTCCTGGAGGCAAAGGAACCCAGGAATGTCTCCAAACTGTCTGCATTAAAATGCATCCTGGGATGGGCAGGATAGACAGGGCTCTGCCACACCTTTCAGTCCCTTTCACTGCTATTTTAGCCAGAAGCAGTGTGAGTGAAATGTTCACCTGAAGTAAGTGCATCCATTAGGATGCAAAAACGTATAGAATCCAGTTCCTGTATCACTGAGATCCCCAGAGATGGGAATTTGGGGGTAGGGTAATTAAAGAAATGTACTAGAGGTGCTCTCCTGCTTTGTCCCTAGGAAGGATCTCCATGCTTAAATCCCTCAGGGAACATTACTGCTTTCCTCAGCATCCCATTCTAGTTGCTTTTGAAAATACAAAGAATTGTAAGTGAGCGGAACCAAGGACAGAGTGGCTGTGTGGCTGGTGCCTCTCTGAAGCCTTTCTGGGGGTTTCTTTTCTGAAAGAGGATGATTTGGTAGAACAAACCACTCTGTGTGCAACCAATTATTGCCTGAGTGCTCCAGAATGAGTTGAAGCTCAGATAATTCAAGAACACCGCTCGAAACCTGCGATTCATGCCTGTAGCTTTGTCGTCCCATTTTTCCCATTCTGAGTATTCTGTTGTGTAACATCAGCTACTTTGCAGTTAATTTTTTTTAAGGTAAGTCATATTTGAACAGAATCAAAAATAAGCAAGAGCTAAAATATCTGCAGTGCTGGGGCTGTGCCAAACACCCACAGATTCTGTACCCTGCGCTCGAGTCTTGTCAAGTAGCTCAGCACATCTTTATTCTAATCATTTACTTTCATTTCATGCCTAACAGAGAATTGTCCTGATTACTCAAGCAAAGCACAGCAACAAAAGCACAGAAAACATTTGGTCAGCTTGGGGCACTCAAGCAACCAGATAACTCTAAGAGAAGAGGTGGAGAGAACAAGCTCAGGTCTGGGGTTTTCGGCTCACCCCCATTTATTGTCATCCTTGTGACCATGGACATCCAGGTACTGCAGAAAATAACTGATCAAGTGCTTTTCATCGACACAACCTCTGCATGCCTGTGGTGTTAGAGTATCTCCACACAAAGAGTCACAGAGGAGGGTAGAGGACCCAAACTAACACAGAAAAGAACTGACCTGGGAAATGTAAGATTTTGATACATTTTTTATATAGCCAAAAGCTACAGTTAGAAGTTTCAATGTCACCTTCCAAAAGCATTCTTAATACAGGTCTATGATATTCAGATTACCATCTCTTACCTCCCTGGAAATTGCTTTTTGGGCTTTATACCATGTCCAATGCAGTCAATGGGAGAGGTTTTTGAGAGACTTCCAGGAGAGCCATTAAAGTCCCTTCTTGGCTGCCTTCAAAACATGCTGCAAGTTCCAACTATGAAACCTGTGTGTATGAACAGAGAAATATCTGAGCAAATTAAAGAGGAAAACATTGTTCAAGTGTGCCTTGCAAAGTCCACCAGAAAGGATGTAGCACAACAGCAGTGAATGACTGAAAACACAGAAATTGTTCATTCTAGTAATCCGTTTGGTATTCAGCTATAGAAATAATATTTATGACACTCCAGAAGCTTTAAAAAAAATACAAAACAAAACCAAAAAGCAGCACCAGGACAACTATCTACAAACTGCAATATTTGAGAATGATCTCATATAAAAAATGATGAAGTGCAGCAAAACGTGTAACTGGAAATGAGAAAAAGAGTGAAATGCCTTAAGATTCAGCATTTGAGGAATATATATACCAGATTTTGCCAAAAATTATTCACATACATCTGCACAATCCCCATCCATCTATTTTTACTCTTTTTGTGGGCCAATAAAGAGAGCTGTGTTGTCAACCCTAAAAATAAGTGCTTAAGCTTTAAAAGCCATTTGTAACACAGTGCAGAGAAGAATGATTACGTTCACATCAACCTTTCTCACATCTGATGTAGCTTCACCCATATTAGACTGAAGTCATAGCATCAACTTTTCCTCACCCCCAGACAGGAAAAAAGAAAAAAACAAGAAAAAAGGTTGGATGATCCTAATCAAGAGATCAACTCAACCCAGTCCTCCTGCTTTGGCATCCTAGGGACTCTTTTCTCCAGGGGTTTTGCATGCTGCCTGCAGCACGCAGGTTTTTTTCCAGAGGTCCCACTAAATCTGTGGTCTCTCTTGGCCTCAAAAGCTCAAGGTGAAATCCTGGTTCCATTCGAAAGAGTCACAAAACTCCCTTGCCTTCCAGAGACATTTCCCACTGGAAATTCCAGAGCCATTTACAGAACTGTCCATCTGCTTTATTGTTCATTGCTGTATGGGTTTCTGTTCCCTTCCCTGAATCCCTAACTGTGGATTTGCTCTGGTTACTTAGTTAATGGGATTCCAGATCCCAGGTAGGGCTACCTGAGTGGCCATCCTAAAACCAGCCTTAATAATGGCTAAATAAAAGAAATGCTCATTTCTTTCCCTCCAGGCAAGCTTCAAAAGTTAAGGGTGTTTCTCCAAAGTTCTCAAACCCACCTTTACAGCTGGCCACAAAATCCCAGAGGGGATTTTCCTGGAGGAGGGAAAGTGATTACAAGGGCTAAGGTTAGGCACTAATTCTTCCCAACCACCTGCTGAAGGCAACACTGGGTAACCTGCTCCTCATCCCCTGTCTCCCAGCCATGCAAACCACACTTTTAGTCTCCTGGATCTTTTATATTCCTTTCCAACACAGGAAAAAAAATAAATAAATCCATAATCTGACAAACACCAACAGGATAGTCCCAAATTCTCCTTCTTTACCAGACTGGATACCACTGGTATTGACAAGCCAGATCCCAGTGGGTGCCATTGAATTTGTCATTTAATCAGCCACCACTCTTTCCCAGCAGTTTGTTTAGTCACTTGCTGTTGACATTTCCTATAGTTTGTTTCATTCCCGGCACTGACACCTGTAGGTGAGAAGAAGGCAAATTAACCCATTTGGGAAGCTCCAATAGCAAAGCCAGGCAGAGCTCTGGGAGCTCTTTCCATTTGTTTATAACACAAGGGATAATTTTAGCAGCCTTCCCTTTTGTTTTTCTCTCTATTTAGAAAACAAATGCTAAACCTTCTGGGCAATATTCAGTGCCATTACCATGAGCCATGCATTCACCTCATCAGCAACACCAGGACTAAAAATTGTGGTTTCTGGAAGAGGGAGCAGAGCAGGTGAGTGCTGCTAAGCTGTCAGGACAGTTGGTGAAGGTAGGAGCTAGAAATCTAAAGAAATTTTTGCCTTTCAGCTTATTATTTTACACGCAGTAAGGGTATTTCCTGTTTTCCTTGCTTCCAACTGGCCTTCCAGAAGCTGTGTCTCCATGACAAATCCATTGAATACTGTCAACAGGCCCCAGGTCCTTTACAGCAGTAATTTAGCTGCCTGTGCCATGGCTCCATCAGAAATCTGGGGCTCCAGCAGCACCCAGCTGCAGGCAAACCAGTGAAAATATCATGAAAAGCTGGCAGCTGGGGAACGTGAGCTCAGTGCATCCTCCCCTCACTTCATCCACTTTCTTAATTCTTCTGCAGTCAACTTCAGTGTTGTTTCTTCAGAAATACTCAGGATGTTTCCTCCACACACTGCCCTGGTCTTAGGAACAACCCAACAGGTGATGCAAAAGAAAATGGGGCCCATGGTCATGTCAGCTCAGGAAGAAGTGATGAATAAAATCAAAGGGGAGCCCCAATTCCCTCATTCGCTGCTGCTTAAATCCTTGGCTCTGCAATTCTAACACCATTCTCCTTGTTTTAATGTTATTTTCTCTAGTCCTTTAGTTTGCTGTTCAGAGGAAAGAAGAAAAGGAAATTCCTTTTCTCTCCTCCATGCTTCATCATCAGGAGAAGAACTCCAAGAGGCTGGAAATTTCTGAGAAAGGTATTTTTATTAGAAAACTAGACTTTCCTTCCATTTCAGCTGTACTTGGAAAAATTCTGCTTCCAGCCATGCTTTCAGGCTTCTGTTGAATGAGCTTTCCCTCCAGACCTAAACACACTTCATTATTTTCCCAATTCTTCCCATCGGAGGACAGTCCAGGTGTGTGGGGAAACACTGTGAAGCTTTGGAACACTTTCCAAATGAAATTAACTTCCAGTTTTAGAAATAACACTCAAGTACTTCCCAGGTGTTAAAGGGTTGATGCATTCATTTGCAAAGTGACAGGGTGACCCTGAGGCTGTTTTGAGGCTACTTTGGTACAAAATGTAAGGTTCCTGCTCCGAGGCAAACTCCAAAGCTCTTCTAGAGAAAACCATGTTTCTAGAATGGAAAAGAGAAGATCACTTAAAGGAGGGGATGTCAACACCTTCCAGTCTCAGCTGAGAGGTGGTAGCTTTACCAACTAAATTATATTAAAGATCTACAGTAAAAGACACTGTAATAGCAGTGGCTAATGCATTTTCTCCCTTCATCAAGCATTAAATGCAGAACCTATGGGATTATATGATGAATTATGCAGTAATAACCTGACCCTGCAATAAAAATGGAAATTCAGTGGGCAGCCTGTAAACTGTAACTTTTCCAAAAAACAACCTGTAAATATCTGCAGAGGCAGCAGCATCCTTGGAAAACAATGAGTCATAAATCTTTTCTGTTCAGTTTTGTTTAGTTTTGTTTTTTTCTTTGACATGCTGAGCACAAAAAGGAGCTAACACAGATAGTAGCTGCTAGCATGTTTGTCTTACACCAATTTCTTCATGTCTGAGAAGAAAAGGAATCCTCTAACAAAGAGTTGATAAATATTTGTGCTGGTTCTTGGGTTGTTTTAGTGGTTTTGTTTTTTTTTTTTTTCTTTAAATGAAGCACTCATTTCCAGTCACTTATTCCCTGTGTCTTCGCTTCTGTTGTTGTGTTTCTCTTGCTCAAAATTCATTAAATCACCCAATTGCCATGCAGAAATTCCCACATAACCAGGAATACATTCAGATGACTTAGAGGGGGTTGACCATCACATAAAGAGACCAGAGGACGTAAATATATTTTAGTTAAATCTGTGTGTCTTACCAGGATGGAGTCTACCAGCAGAACTCACACTGGGTAGCATGCTGACTTACCAGGAGATCTACTGAACCTGGTGGCACAATTTACATAATAAATTAAGGACAGATTTTAAACAGTGATCACCACCTGGCAAATCCATTACACCCATGACCAAGGATTTTCGAATAAACTTGTGAAGTCCTCGTTTTACCAGATGTTTTTCATATTTTTTGAAATCTGCTTCTTCCTATTCGATGGGAATCCAGACAGGGGAACACCAAAGACCAAGGAAAATTGTGTGCCATTCCACCTGAAGCAGCATTAAGCTTATTGCATAAACAGAAAGGCACAGAGTAAAAAAAGAGTTGACTTGCTTCCCACAGAATGGCTTTTCACACCCTTGTTTCAGCTTTGTTTCTTCGTGCATGTGCAGAAAGGAGCTCAAGAAGGGGAATCAAGTATTAAAAGCTTCATCCTGTGCACGAGAGCTGTGAGCAGCTCAAGGGTTTAAAACACAAGAAGTTGTATCTCCAGTGTTCTCTCTCTTTTCTTTCCCATCTGGAGGCTTATGTTCCTTTCCTAGATTGTAAACAACATATTCAGGCTTGAAATGCAGTCTACACACAGCTAGCATTTTCTCACAAGAAGTAAGGATTTTTTTTCCATCTGATCCATTTGAAGTGCTGCAGTCATTTGTAAGGTACAATCATACCACATCAGGTTGGCACTGAATCCTTAACCTCACTGTGATCAAATATTTAAAATATAACTAAGAAATTGAATGTCGACTTGAACTCACTGCCAGTCTGTAATCTACAGAAAAATTACAAAGGCAGATTCCCTCCAGAAGTACAGAACAGGCTGTAAAACTGGATTGACACTGGTGGTCATTCCCAGGCAGAAAATCTCCACTCATGTATTACACAGACTGGGAATAACTGGGAGATTGTCACCTTCACAACTGGCAGTTCCTCACCTCTACTCTACAAAAGAGGAGAAGAACCACTTCCAGCTGACAAGACCAGACTGGAATTGTACAAAACATGAAGATTTAGGATCTGGGCTGCTTCAGTGAAGGTTGGGACACCTGCACCTGATTGAAAGAAGGATGGTCAGTTATTGGGGAAATGATAAAAGCTTGGATCTGAAGACAACAAAGATCAGCTTTCCCAATTTATTGGCTAAACAGGTGGGATGTGAAATTACTGATAATGATCATTCCTGGGAGAACAGTAAATGTACAACGTAACAGAAAATTCAAAATATAAGCACACAGGGCACTTTAAAGTGTCATTTGATAATGCTGACATATGTGACTAATCACAGGCCATTTAGTGCTGATGGTAAGTTTGTCATTTTAACAAGGACTGAGTAATGTTAAATATCACCGTGGGCAGGTGTGACTGTTATTTAAAAGAGAATTGATACAAAATCTGAAGGGCCACATCTCCCGTCAGTGTAACAAGTCAGTATTGCCCATTTCAGGACAGAGGAGTGATTCCAAATTAAACAATCTAGAAACCCATCTTGCTGTATCAAAATTAATTCTTACACCTTGTAAAAAAGCCCATGAAGCCAAATAAAACCTCTGGAACCAAAAATAATGTTGGCATCTCTTTCAGTAAGCATGCACACAAATTAACCCCTAAAGCTGCCACCATGACAGGTCCTTAACTACCTCCTTGGAACATCATCTGTGGAACAACCTGAGGGGCTGGCAGAGAGCCCCTGTGGTTTTCAAGATCCTGTGCACTCCTGGGTTGCACATGGAATGAGAAGGAAGAGGTTACTCCAAAGGAAAAGGGGTCAGAGAAAGCAGGAGCCCAACCTGCAGGTGGAGATTTAGGAGGCTGGGAGCTTGCAGCCACTGGGGATGACATCCCAGGTCCTTTCCTCCTCTCAAGCTGCCAGGGTAAAGCAGACCCATAAAATACAATCCACAAGCAGGTTCAAAACCAGCAAACCCATGAGTTTGTGATTTCATCTTGGCTTTACTCTGCTGCTTTCAACACAGGCACTCTGCTCCACTCCTCATGGGTGGGCAGCTCCAAACCCCACCAGCATCCCCCCTGGGACACACCACCTCACCCCTCTCCTTAGAGTCCCCAGCTGTCCTACCTGCCCCTGGGGGGGTCTCAGGGACAACCAAGTCATTCAAATTGACTTTAAACATGTGCACTGTGAGGTTCCAGTGTGCTTGAAGTTCATCCCTTCATAAACCATTTCTTTCCTCTTGTCCAAATCCAACTGACTGCTCCTGGCAACATGGACAATGCTGCTGTGTCTGTTTGTCTGGCAGAGGGGACCTGACAGGCAACCTCGGGTAGAGTATGACTACAAAATAAATATTTAACACAACTTTACATTTTCATTCCATCAGCCAGCTTGGTAATCATTTCCTAAGTTTTATTAAGTCACAACCTCAAGGCAGGTAATTATCCAAAGCCCTCTGAAGTAGGAAGATAAAACCAGGAAAGGAACCAGGACCAGAGCAGGAAATGGAAAAAAAAGTAATGAAACAAAAACTTTGAAAAAGCATTTTAACACCTGTGTTTGGGGAGGCTTGTCCTGAAACATGACATCTGATCAGCTCCAAACCTGGGGAGCTAAGGATGCATCTCCTTTCACAGGGTGCAGATGGCATCACTTTAATTACTCTTCAGCATCACATGTTGAATAGAACATCTTTTTTTTTTTTTTTTTTTTAAATAAATGGACTGTTGTCTTTGCCTTCCCATGAATGTTCCCACATTGAACATTCAAGCACAGGGAGGGGGGTGGGGGGGAAAATCCCCCAGAAACCAGAAATCTTTCCGTTGTTCTCCATAGGAATTCTTTCACACCAAGAAGACAAAAGTTGGCAGAATGAACATATGATCCAAATCATGGGCCATATTAAAAAGCACTGGCTGCATTTCCTAGTTCCAGGAGCATAGGATGGGGTTGCTTGGTAACACAGCCTGGCTCCAGCCATGAGCTGCTCGGAAATCAGCCATAAAAGGCACTCCCATGGCATTGCAGCGTTGCTACAGCAACGAGCAGAAGTGATGGATCCCAAGTTACAGACACACCTTAAGCAAGACTGTGTTTCCTCTCATTTGAAACACTTTCCCACCCAGAAATACATGGATGCTGCAATTCTGAATAGCTCCCAGCAAGGAAAACTTAGAGGGTTTGGGGTTTGTTTTTTTGGTTTGTTTTTTTTTTTTTTTTTTAAAAAAAAAAAAAAAAAAAAAAAAAAAGCCAAACACATCCAAGCCATATTGTCTGCAACACTGGGCTGCAGGGAGGTCACCAGACAGCAAGGTACAACACAGAGCAGATGTGTGACTGCATTGAAGAACAGAAAGAGGAGGGGCCCAGAGCTGGTAGAGGTGAACTCCAGGGAGGCTGGGGGAGGGGAGATCTGAACATGAGGAGGAACTTCTTTAAGGGTGACAGAGAACTGGAGCAAGCTGCCCAGAGAGGTGATGGGGTCTCCCTCTCTGGAGACATTCCAAACCCACCTGGACACCATCCTGTCCAACCTGCTCTGGCAGGGAGGTTGGATGAGATGATCTCCAGAGGTCCCTTCCAACCCCTGACATTCTGTGATGGGGACCAGTGGGGCTGGGTGCCCCCAGCAGCCAAGGTTGGCACCCAGCTGGCTGCATCCCAGCCCACATCCTCGGAGTTCCTCAGGGGGTTTAGCTGACCCTGCAGGGGCAACTGGCAGTCAGATGGGCAAATCACACCCCCCTTTGGGGGTGACTGGCTGTGAACTTGCTCTCCAGGACTATTGAGTGACCCAGGATCAGCTCAGGTGGAGATAGCTGTGCTCAAGACACCCACTTTTGGTCTGATAGCCCCCACCCCCATGCTCCTGCCCCACTGCACACAGCTGGAGCACAGCTGTACAGCACTGCCCCACTGCAAACCTGTCACATCCTAATAAAACCGTCTGATGGGGGAAGAAGTTGACTACAACCACGTAGAAGAGTAAGTTGGGGGGCTCCTAGCAGTAAGTTTTCCCCTTGAATTACCACAGGCTTGCAGGATGTCAGCTTCAAGCCAATGTCCAGTTCCTCTGCTCTTGCCCACCACCTTGTTTCTGCGATGATCCTGCTGCTAAACCAGACACATCCCTTGACAGGGAGCTTCACTTTTCAAAATCTATCAGTGCCAGCTGGTAACAATGTCAAGTCTGCATTTATCTCCCTGGTGGTAGCCAGATCCTGGGGCAAACACCAACTGCAAATGATGAGGACAGACACAGAGCTGCTCTCCCTGCTGCTGAGACATGACAGTGACTGGCAGAGGAGGAGGGGGGGCAACAGGATCAGGGTTCTTCTTTCCCTGAAAATATCTAGAACAGCCCCACGAACAAAAATTATATAATAATTACACTCCATTTTGAGCTGAACACAAACAGGTTATTCACTAGAAAGCCCTAGCAACCATCTTACCCTTAAAGAGAGAGACAGCAGACTGCCAAAGCAGTAATGAAATGACACACAACTGCTAATTTCACGTCTGTTTTTCAGAAGTCTGTAATAATAACCAGTAATTCCTCACAAAACATCCATTCTTGCTCCCTAATTCTCACCTAGGGATATTAAAAGACTTAACCATTCCCTAGCTGTATCTTTCAGGAAGATAACACCCCCTTTATTCCTGAAGTAAGTTGTTTTTTGTTTTGTTTTTTTTTTTTAAGGGAAATAATCAAATTTACAAAGGTTCTACAAAAAGTGCTCAAGTGAATGCAAAGGGCTTAGCAGGGCCAGTAATGACACCTGAATGTACAGAGTGTTTTTTTTTCTTTCTGTGGCCCAACACAAGGGGAGTTTGATGGCCTCAGCACATCACCTCCCATCAGAAAGTCACCTTCCAGGCTGAGAAGAGTGTGAACTGCCCTCCACCAGAAAAAGCTGCACAGGTCTGTGCTGTAATTAGCTGAAAATCCCCAATTTCAAGAGGACACATTTATTACCAAGTAGATAGAGATCTGAAACTAATAGCCAAGGCAGGCAGGATGAGGAAGAGCTCCTCTGATTGTGTTGCAAGATGATGGTACTGCATAATGAAAAAGAATTCACTTCCAGGAGCAGAAATCTCTGTGCAGCTCCTCTGATCAGCCACTTGGGAGAAAGAATTGCTTCCAAACACTGATCCTGACTCAGGACTGACAGGAACAGCTCTGCTGGTCTCACCCAGCTGCTCTGATGCATGGGAGGCTAAACCGGGCTGTGAAATACTTGTGGCACCAAAGAAAAAAAAAAATACATATTTTAAAAAAGCATCTTCAGAGATGGAACCTACTCAACAAAAACAAGCACTTAAATATCATGGAGTTTAAACAGAGAGAATCTTCAGTGAAGGTGTGGCTGGCACTCCATGTGTGTTCTGCAGCTCTAACACCTTCCCCTCTGCAGCCAGGACAGAGGATGCTGCAGCTCGGGGTCACCAACTCTGCCTCCTCAGCACAAGACAAGGAGAGGGATTTCTGCTTTGAGCTCTGGAAGTCCTCACAGAACTGGATCAGGACAGAGGCTGCAAAAAGCTCTGCCCCTCTTGGAATTCTTGGGGCTTCCAGAACTGAGCTCCAGCTTCTCTTTTCCACATGGTCCCTGCAAGCCATTTGTCAGCAAACTGCAGAGCCTGGATGGGGGATGCAATGATTCAACTTTTTGTTCTGGGCAGCCCACACTGCTGGCCAAAATCTCAGTGTTTGAACCTGGGTTTGGTCACTGATGTTCCCTAGGAATATAGAAATGTAACCTGCAGCACAACACCATAAACATTTTCTATTACTGTGTGGTGTCTAATAAGCAATTCAATTAGCATTGTATTTTTATTTACATCTGAAAGTAAATAGACAGTAAAAAGACATTTACTGACAGTAAAAAGAATTCTGGGCAGGCTATGCACATGTGAAATTGCTCCTACTTCACTGATGAACCATTGTGTGTAATAAAATTAATCTCATTCCACCTATGATATATCTGGCTTAATTTTTGAAGGAGGGAAATCTAGACACATGTAATTTGGAGAAGGGGGAGGCAAAATCCAAGAGATTCACTTTAAATCAATCGGGCAGTTGTTTTATTTATATAACACCCTTCAGAAAAATTATCTGAGGGCACTTTACAATGCAAAAAATAACTCCAGTTGGCAAATTTCCAGAAGGGTTACTGCTGTTGACCATGCCTTAAGATACCACTTGGATAGCAAAGTGGGTTGCTTAATCAATACATGCTTTTTTAACCCCAAATTTACTTTGTATCCTAAAGTTACAGCCCCTCGAAGCAGGTATTTCTCGAGAGCTCATTCATCCAGCTTGCCTGCTGGCCAAAACCAGCTGCTCTGTGACACACCTTCCTCACCAGGCTTTCCAGAACTATATTCACTCCCATGCTCTAGGCAGGGTTCTTAGCTGGTTTATTGCTGCATTTTGAGGAAGAGATGGGAGTGGAAAGGAAGCTGCCTAAGCCTTTTTTTGCATTCTGGTGCAATACTGCTCTGGGTGTACTTTACGTAACGTGCAAACCAGATGAGCCTTGGAATGGGAGCTCACATGAAGCTTTATGTAAAATATTTGCACATCAGGCTCAAAACCAAAGCAGAGCTCCCGGAAACAAAGCAGAGCTCTGAAGCAGAGCCTCAGGAAATGCAGCTCTCTCCTGACTTGTGCCAGCAAGCCCTCGACGTTTTCATTATTTATACAGAGCTTTGGATGAGCAATGTGCAGAAGGTAAAATGTACTGTACAAAGAAGAGTCACTTCCAAAAATGCACAGTCTAGCAGCACCAAAGGAGCACACAAATCAGTACCAAACGCACACAGGATGATGTAGGGCTTTGGGAGTTGCAAAAGGGAGCAGAAACAGGATCAGTCCCAACGATTTTTAGCTAGAAATGTGTTTTTGGGTCTTTTGGACAGGTACTCCAAGCACATGGGAAGGCTTAGAACAAAGGAAAAAGCACAAAGAGGGGAACAGGGGGAAGGGAGTGGGAAAAGGATCATGAACTGTACAGGGCTTAGAGGACTTGAGAGGCTGAAGGAACTGGTTTATCAGGAGAGAGGACTCCAGAGTGCCTCGAAGCAGCTGATCCTGATGAGCAAAGGAACACAAGATCCTGCAAAGGATCTGCCCGAGTGAAGTGAGCCCTGGCATAGCAGGTAGAGGTTTTGCTCTTAATACTGAATTAGAGATGCTCCCTAGCAAATCCAGAGCTTAAACCTCTGCTGGGAAACATCATTTCAAAAATAAACCAGTAGTACAGATAATTTGTACATCTAGTCATACAGGATTAGTTTCATGTGTTTGGGGTTGTTTTGTTTTGTTTTGTTTTTTATTCCCCTCTCTTTGGCCTTCTGAAGGAACTGCTGGAATTACATTTAAGTTAAAATTCAGTCATAATCTTCACTCCTGAAGAACATCTCTCAAGCGTTGCAACTAGATGGCAAGGAATATCCTTAACAGATACAAAGCAACAAGGAGATTTATTCTGCAAAGGCAGATGTTAAGGGGTGGTTTTTTCTGGTGTTTTCCCACATTCTGAACAAAACCTTGTGTGTTACACAGGCAGACTTGATTAATGGAGGCCTCCTGTTCAAAAGCATGGTCAATTTGGTACCTCCACTCACCCCTAAGTGAGTGGGATCCATGCACAATTGATGGCCATGCCCAAAATCCTCTTCATGGCAATATCCCTCCAACAGATGAAGACCTTGACTCCAGCTGCCTGAAGATGTTAACCTTCTCTCCTCTCCACTCTGCACAAAACCACTTGGGAAAATGGGATCTTCCAACACCCAGTTTCTGTGCTAAGCTCCTGGCATTAAGGCAAACACAGTACCAGTGTGTGCAGAAGGACAAAGACCCAGCAGAATTAAGGTTGCTGTGTATACAATACTTCTGTTTATACAATAAGGTGTGTATTTAAAGATGAAAAGCAGGATCTGATAAGCAGTTTAACTCTCCAGTTTCCTGCTGGTATCACCTGGTGTTAGGAATGCAGCAACCCTAAAGGCTCTGCAGTATTTTGCTACCGATCACACACTATGAAATGCTGCAGAATAATGGGGAAAAAAGGATTGGCTTTTGTTGTCATTGACACAGAATGCACAAGACAGACCCTGAATGGCAGACAATAAAGCCAGGACCAAGACCTTAGACCTACAGCATCCCAAGAGAAGCAGTTCTGAGGGGAAATCTCTCTTTCATCTGGCTGCAACCCAACCCTGAGTGTAACAGCACCAGGGACAACCTCTTTCCACAAAAAAAAAGCAAGACACCAGCAGTAAAGGAAGAGGTGTCCTCTCCTCTCACTGAAAGATGATGTCTCTATCTTTCTTCAAACACATTTAACAAAAACCAAACCAGTCTGGAGCCCTTTCTTTCCCCCAGGAGTCTGCCAACCTCAAGGTTACAAATCGTGTCCCATAGAATCAGTGTTTCTACATTTACTTCTGGAAAAAAGAAGTAACAAGGTGCAAAGCTGGGAGAGGTGAGGGAAATGAAGAACTGCTTCTTACCTTTAGGTCACCAGATTGCCAAACCATCAGCATCAGTTTCTCAGACAGAATTTAAAGTTTATTCAAGTCCTGGCAATTCAGAAGTTTCCTCTCAAGCGAGGTGGCCTGAAGGGAAGAGAGGAGGTGACACAGCCAAGGGTTGGGTACAGAGAAGCTTTTCTGTGCTGAGGACTCTTTTTTCTTTTTTTTTTTTTTTTTTTTTTTTTTTAGAAGTGACAGACAGTGCTGAAGGCTTTTTCTGCACTTCAGTTTTCCCTGGGGTTTTTTTTGGGGGGGGGTTTCCACATTACTTTGGTTGGTTTAAGGCCTGTTGTTAAACAGAGATACCTTTTGCTGCTTTTCTGGGAAGAAGACCCTGCTTTGGGGAAATTTCGATCAAGGGCCACAAAGAGAAGGGAAAACACAGGAATCAAACCCAAGAGGCTCCACCAGCTCAGCAGCATTGTTTTCTTCCTGAGCACAGGATGAACAGACTGCCTTTCCAAAGAAAAGGACATCCTGTGCATATTTATATATATATGCACCAGTATAACCACAAGGCTCAAGCTGGTAATAGCCTTGCTGCTGGTGAAAACATTATATACAAAATGTTCAGTGTGCTTGAGAACATTATGGGAATTCCTTTTGGAGATTTGTAAACAAGACACAGAAAATGAACTCCTTAATGTCCACAGGGGGTTTAATGTTCCTGTTTGCCTCTCCTTAAAACCTTTCTGTAAACATTTACACCAGGTGCAGGGGGGGGAATCCAGAAAAACATTGGATATGGGTTAGAGAAGAGTAATGCACCTTTCTGCTCTTAATGAAGTTGATGCAGAGTTTCTAATTGACCCAAACTAGACATGACTGATTCAGGCAATGTCACAAACTGACAAAACCACTGAATATCCTGCATATTGTTTTTTAAAGTATATTTCCTTCACTCACTGACTGATGCTCCATTAAAATTCTTGAGGCCATACCAACAAGAAATGCTGCCAGAAGCTGCCCATTAACAAGCAATTAATATCCAAGCTTAAAAGTAAAAGGTTGCTCATGCCATCCCACAGAAAATATTCTTTGCTATTTCTCACTGGAAACATTTACTGACAGAACATTCTTCTCTGCCAGGGATTTCAGAAAGTAGACTGTAATTCTCAAGAAGAGTCAAGTCTATACTTGCTCATTCTGAAAATACTTGGGTTGATTAAACTTTAATCTTAAAGGCTTTTTTCTGGCCTAGTTAACAACTGATGTAGTAACAGAAATGACACCATTAGCCACACAGCATCTGCCAGCAATCAGGACAGGGTAACAAGGCTATTGAAATATCCTTTGTGAATATATAATTTGTAACATGAGGACTTGGGGGTGGAGGGAAAGTTCACTTTGGGCTTGCACCGTCCACACTGATAATGTGGTCTCAGGAAATCCAATCCTGCCTTTTGCAGCACTATTTCCTTGCACTGGTGATCCTCATCAGTTGAGACAGAGATTTTGAAGAAGTTTTACTCCACATCTGACCCCTACAAGGGCAAGCAAGGGTGGAAGAAGTAGAGGTGGTTCTACACTTCAATTTCCCAGTCATAATAGCTACTTGCTGAGGACTGACCATGACTATTTTTTTCTTTAACCAGAGGACAGACTGAAGGTCTGAACTGGATTCCTCATCTGCTGCAGGGCTGGCTGGTGCCTGGGGGCCAACCCATCCTTACAGAGTAGACATTAACCTGCCCAGCAAATCCAAGAACAAAAGCTAGAACAAAAAAGCCCATCAAAAGGGCACAGATGCAACTGCACATTCCTCAGAGGACAAAGGATTGTTGTGGCTTTCAAAGCAAAATATAGCTCAGAACAAACATCCCCAAATGATGTGTTTTGCCTGGTAAGGAATAGTTTCAGCCCAGAGGCAATTACTAGCCCATATCTAGAAGTCCAGCAGTGTTGGAGCTCCTCCAGCTGCATATTTCAGACCTGCAAAGTGCCACTCTTCTAATTTGAAGCAGAAAAGTTTGTTGGCTTTAATTAGCAAACCCCAAACCCCTTCATTGCTTCAAGTCCTTGCAGTACTTATTACCAAAAGGAGTCAAAGGACCTTTTCTCACATGAAGGGACACAGAGCTGACAAACAAAGGCTCTTTATGACAATTCCAGTGTTTGCAGGAGGCTTCTGCACAGGCACTTAGCCCACCACCCTGTTTATGGGCAGCAGCAAAAGGTACTGACAGTTACAGAAAGCAGAGATCCTGCAGCACATAAAAAGATTCTCTCCCTCATCTGCTGTCCTTGCTTCTGGCAATAACCAGTTAACAGGATTTCTGAGCTTCATGTTACATTAAGACCATTGTATCAGTCAGCACTAATGGACTGATGGAATATCCTCTATTCATCTGTGGAATCCCTTCTTCAACCTATTTATACTTTTGCCCTCCACAGAAGTACTTCCACGTTTTCAGGACGTGGCATTTCATTAGTTCATTCAGCAAAATAAACAAAAAATTCTTTGGGTAAAATTCAGTGGATCAAACAGTGATTCACTGAAATCACCTTGAGAAAATGACATAAATGTTTCTTCTAATTCCAGACACTATGAGCCTTGTATTATACTGAGGTATGTTTTAAAAACCAACTTGGTTGTGCTCTTCCTTTTCTTTCTTCTTTTCTGAATTTTCAGCTTAGGGTGATTAAAGTTTTTACATGCAGTTTGGTTTTTAGCCAGCAGCATCCAACTCTAAAACATCCCGTGAGGAAGTGCTGCTCTTCCATTTTGTATTTTATCTCCAGTGTTTCCAAACTCCACTTAGTTCTCCTTTCTACTTGCACTTCAATTTTCATGCCAGAGAATCCAGCTTGGGCACGTGGTAAGTTGTGATCCTCTAAGAACAAGTTAGTTCCCAGATGGTGGAAAAAAAAAAAAAAAAACAAAAAGAAACCAGATTTTCATGTGAAGATCTAGCTCTGAAAAGCTTCCCTTTTAGTGTGGAGGCCTGCAAAAAACATGAACACAAATATTGGGATATTCTGGTTCTCCCAAATACCATGGTTTTAGTTTCTCTCAAGTTCCTGTCATGGCCACTGTGGTTTTGAACAAAATAGCAGATCTTCAGAATTACACTGAATTAAAATGTGACTCTGCAGTGAGTCAAGTGAGGTTTGTTGCTGCTAGGGAAGATTTCCTAGTGCTTTGATAATGCTTAACAACCAGAATTTGCAACTGTTGTTAGTTAAGAACACCCTTACAAACCAGGTCATGACTCTCACACCCATTACCCTGACAGGACATTTTAAATACATGTCATTCCAAAGGGACCAATGAGGCTGAGATCTTCCCATTTTCATAGCCTTGAGCTGGATTTTGCAGTGTTTATTCCTAAAATAAAACTGCACAAAGAAGAGACCTAGGCTTTGAAAATCATTTGATACTGCTCACTCAGGGGCATGCTGGAGATATTCTGCCACAAAAGAATTCTAAAAGCATCTTAGGGAAGCCAAAGTTTCCTCTCAGGGCATTTTCCTGATTACATGCACTGCAGGACAGCAATTTTATAATGGTATCTCTGACTCGTATGTGTTGCACACAAGAGATTTTTTTTTTTTATGCTGCTGAACTATAATGAATCACACACACACAAAAAGAAAAAGATATAACTCAGAACACTGATATGTAAATCCAGAGATTCATGGGTGGGATAAAGCAAGCTGAAACAGCAACCTCAGGCATGTTGTTTATAGAAAGGAAAAGCAACTTTAAATCATATGGGTAACACCAGTTGGCTTTCATCTCCTAGTTCTTTGCCTTTGTCATTTGCCCAGCACAATCACTGCATTAGCAAAATAGTCAGCAATGAAAACTCACTCCTGAAATAATACAGACAAAAATAAGGCAAGTAAAAAACAAAAACAAAAAAACCCACAAAACCAACCAACCAAAAAAAAAACCAAACCAAAAACCAAACCAGCACCCAAAGATTCAAATCTTTAAAGCTCAACAAATGACTAAAGGGTCAGTTGTCCATCTGATCACCTCTGTTACTAAAACCAGCTTGATGTCAGTGGCAAAAAGAGTTGGGCCCTTGCTCAGCACCATAATCCATCCAGAGGTAGCTGGTGTGCACACTCTGAGCAGATGTTACTCCCAGATCCTGCTGCTTGTGAACTGTAAATGATGGTTTAGATTTACAACAGTGTTTGGGGACTTAAGCACAATATCCACTTGTCAGGAGGGACTGGCAGGAATGCCAAGCAAGGTTACACCTCTTATTGAGGTTACAGTATTGTAGCAGTCAGAGATTCTTCTGAGGTTTTGCCTTTTAACTTCTCCAGGCAGTAAGTGCTTCACTTTCTTATTCTTCATGAATCCACATGCAGTGCTGGCACCAAAACTAGAATAACAACAGCAGTAAGTGAAGGAAATAGCTGTGGCTGAGCTGTCACAAGGAAGATGTTTCTCTCACTCAGAAACCTGGTACTCCTGGGCAATATTCCCTCTCTGCCTAATTAAAATTTTTCAACATTTTAAAATGAGTTTTTTCCGGTTTGCAAGAAGAGAATACATGAACAGGAAAAAAATAATAATAATAAAAAATCATTAGAATAAGCCTCATGGGCTGACCTCAACAAACGAGGAAATTCCAAATTAAAAGATACCATTGAGGTCTGGAAACCTCACAATATTAAGAACAGCAGAGGTAAACTAAGGGCAAAGTCAAGCTTTTAAATACAACCATTCTTTGCTAGCATCTATTTTGCCTTTCATTCTTTTTGCCTCTGTTAGCAAGACAAAACCACAGTGATAGCAAGTGCCAGAGTCACAGAGCAAAGGCTGCTGCTGGGCCACTGCAATTTAAATATCAAAATATTAATAAATTCCTCTCTTTAGGGTAAAAGAAGATGCACCTGAGTTTAGGAACACGTGGAGTTCTCTGCCTTGATACAACTCAATAAGGAACTGATGCAAACCAAAGGTGAAGTCTGTATCTTTTCTTTAAAATCAAGAACACAGCAACCTCTGTGCTCAGTATTCTGGAAGTGTTCTTTGAAAATAAAAAAAGAGAAGAACCCCCCCAATGCGTGCTCTCTGAAGAGCCAACTGAAACCTCACCAGAACCTTTCTGCTGCTGTGTAAATGGGTCCAACATCCACGGGGAGATTTCTCACCAAAAAAACCCCCAAAAAACCAAAAAAACCCCCCAAAAGCCAAAACCAGCCAAACAAAACAAAACAAACCCAAAAACCAACCCATGCTAGGACGTGACCCAAGTCTTACACCGAACCAGCACCAGAGGGGCTCTGATACCCCAAAGGGCTTTGCCTCAGGACCCTCTGCAGAGCTCCCAGGCTGCAGCAGAACCGAACCGATGCGGGAGGTCCGGTCCTGGCTGCCTGTAGCTCCCAGCCCTTGGGTGCTCACCGGGGGCAGCTAAAACAGGGCTGGAAACCCAAGGCAGACCCAGGAACCTTTTGGAAGGCGCCGAGGAGAGGCACTGCCACCTCCTCAGAGCCCACCGGGGTGTGGGTTCCTTTCCCCAGAACCTGAGGGGACAGACGGGCCAGGCTCCCACAGGGCCCCGGGTGACGTCGGGGGCGATGGATTCAACCCCGTTCGTTCCTTTCGGAACGTTCCAGACCCCTTGGAACGCTGATGAAGGGGAGAAAAATCGTCCGGTTACCGGGGCGACAGGCAGACGCCGTCCAGAGCCCCGAGGGAGCGCCACAGCCCCCGCCAGGTGAGCGGCCACCGACCCGCGGTCCCCGGACCCACCGACCCAGGGTCCCAGGACCCCAGTCTACAGTCCCCAATCCTGTCCCCCCCCTCGATGCCTCCCGCAGCGCAGCGGCCGCCCCGGGATCGCTCCTCGGGGGGGTTGGACCACTCCCGCAGCGCTCCCTCCTTCATCCCTTCATCCCTTCATCCCTAGGCGTGTTTTCCCGCGGGATAACGGCCTCAGCAGCTCGGCTGCTTCGCTCCTCACCCCGCTCTTCCCTCCGTGCCGGTTCCCCGCTGCTGCCCGACCTTCCCCGCCCCTCAGCCGAGCCCCCCCGGGGACGGTGTTGTCACCCCCTGCCCCCGGGGACCGCCACCTCTTCCCGGGGGTTGGGGCAGATGGTGGAGATTAAGCGGGGTGGTTAAGGTGGAGGAAGCTCCGCGGGATGCTGGGGATGGTTAGCGGGGCTCCCACCATCAGGCTGAGGGAAGAGAAGTGTTTTTTGGGTTTTTTTTTGTCGGTCTCTCGGTGCTTTTATCCAGCAAGGGTAACGCGATTCACTCACAAACCTCCTGAAGGGTTTCGGTCCTGCCGAACGTTTGGGTCCCAGGCACGAAAGAGAAAAGAGGAGCAGCAGGAACACCAAATCCATCCCAGGGGAAAGCCCGGTCCTGGGGAGCCCCTGGCCCTGCTCCTGGGGGAAAGGAAAGCTTCCTTACAATAATCTGCCTGGAGATAAATAATCGGGTAATCAGTTTGACCTTAATCATCTGAAATGGGGAGATGGGGCAGGCACCAAGAAAAATGAGTTGTTCTACCCCCTTCCTTTTTTAGCCAGTCTCTAAGAGGTAAAAAGAAGGCAAAGAGCCCCAAATTGGGCCAGTCGGGCACTGAAGGGTCAGGGGAAGGGTAAATCTTGCTCAGTGCCACAGGTGATACCCTGAAACAGGGGATTTGGACAGTGTTGGTACCGAGCTGCTAGGGTTACAAGCCTGTTGATTGTATCCCTGAACAATTCTGTTGTCCCAAGGACACCCAGGAAATAGAGTTAAGAGGAAAACTCAGAGATTCACATGATCCTGATCTTAATCAAGAAGGACCATCCAGCCCAATCAATCTCCTTTCATTCACAGACAACTCCATTTCTCCCTGCAGCAGGGTGAATTAGCACCTTCCAAGTAGATAACTGGCTGGGAATAGTTCAGGTGATGGTTTGAGTTCATCACTTGCTAAGCTGGTCCACTGCTCTGTTGTCCTCCTCATCAGGTAATTGTGTGATGGTGGTTGGGTTGAGACTTGGCTGCCAACTTTGCAGGCAGTAAATCTTCTTCTGCTGTTGTCAGGATGGTCTGAAAGCCACTGCACTATCAGGGGCTTAATTTGTGTGCAGATACACACAGTCACCTCTTCACCTTTTCAGTTAAACTGAATTAAGTTGATCTCCTTAAGCCTTACATCATGAATTCCTGTTTTCCGGGACCTGTATCATTTTTGTGGCCTTTCTTTGAAACCTCTTTAGCATTTCCCACATTGTTCTTTAAGAAAAGGGATGAAAACCAGATACAATGGCCTCTTGCTTGTCTCAGAGAAACAAAAGAGAAGCCTCTGGATATTAATTTTTTGGCTTTTTTTTTTTTTTTTTAAACAGAGAGAATTTTAATGTCTTTCAGCACAGCACTTTATTCAGTTTGAGATGCAGGACGAGCTCTTTCTTTAGTGATTCATAATCATTTGAGAGAGAAAAACTGACCCATATGTTCTGTGTTCTCATCTGTTGTATTTTCTGGTGTTCTATTAGTAGTGTTGTTGATACCAGTACCTGAAATGCTGATACACATATAAGATTGCAGGCTTTGCACTTGTAGGAGATAAATAAGGAATAAATAAGGGAAACCAGAGAGACAAAGTGTTGTTTAGGTCCCCAGGCAACTGGCAGACCTACTTCTCATCTCTGTCTTACTGATGGAAAATACCTTTGTACCCAGTATTATCAGCATGGTGTTGTCTCTATAATTCTGATATCAAAGTAAGAGTTTTCTATATATTTTTATAATGATGACTACATCCTAAATACAGATCCCTTAATCCCACAGAATTTTTAATTTCTAAACAACAAGATTAGAATTAAGTTGTGCTTTAAGACGTTTTGCAGAATGGGGCCAAAACATGGACAGTTCTTGGATTCCAGGGAGCATCTGATTCCAAAAGAGAAAAGCTTTATTCCCCTTTCACCAGTACCAGAATTCAGATGAACTTCAACAGACTTCCAGTGATGCAACAAGACTGAATTTGGCCCTTGGGGGAGTAACTTCAGCAGGTTGACTTAGACTATCTGGTATGGAAAATATTCTCAAGTGTTGGTGTGTCACAGATCTTAAAATACTAAGTCACTGAAAATGCCTACACAGCCAGTGTCTTAGGGAGAGAATCCCAGCTTCTGGCTTCAGTCTCGTGCCCTTTCTTCTTATTAAATAACCACTGAACCTCCAACTGCCTATTTTCACTTCCTCTTGCCTTCTCCCACCTCTTCCCAACTTAATCCTTGCAACTGAGGCTTGCCTTTGGAGAACCCACTTTACAAGGGGTGGTACCACCAGACACCAAGAGCTCCACTGAGTAGGACTCTGCATCTTCCCTTCAGACAGGGAATTTCATGAACTACAAAAACAGCCTCATGTATTTTCAGCATGGCTACTACATGTGGAAAGAGTTCCTCCCTTTCTCTTTCTAATGCTAAAAAGTCATCACTTTTTTTTTTCTTTTTTTTTTCTTCTCTTTTCTTTTTCTTTTTTATTTNCGCCGAGGAGAGGCACTGCCACCTCCTCAGAGCCCACCGGGGTGTGGGTTCCTTTCCCCAGAACCTGAGGGGACAGAACCACAGGGCCCCGGGTGACGTCGGGGGCGATGGATTCAACCCCGTTCGTTCCTTTCGGAACGTTCCAGACCCCTTGGAACGCTGATGAAGGGGAGAAAAATCGTCCGGTTACCGGGGCGACAGGCAGACGCCGTCCAGAGCCCCGAGGGAGCGCCACAGCCCCCGCCAGGTGAGCGGCCACCGACCCGCGGTCCCCGGACCCACCGACCCAGGGTCCCAGGACCCCAGTCTACAGTCCCCAATCCTGTCCCCCCCCTCGATGCCTCCCGCAGCGCAGCGGCCGCCCCGGGATCGCTCCTCGGGGGGGTTGGACCACTCCCGCAGCGCTCCCTCCTTCATCCCTTCATCCCTTCATCCCTAGGCGTGTTTTCCCGCGGGATAACGGCCTCAGCAGCTCGGCTGCTTCGCTCCTCACCCCGCTCTTCCCTCCGTGCCGGTTCCCCGCTGCTGCCCGACCTTCCCCGCCCCTCAGCCGAGCCCCCCCGGGGACGGTGTTGTCACCCCCTGCCCCCGGGGACCGCCACCTCTTCCCGGGGGTTGGGGCAGATGGTGGAGATTAAGCGGGGTGGTTAAGGTGGAGGAAGCTCCGCGGGATGCTGGGGATGGTTAGCGGGGCTCCCACCATCAGGCTGAGGGAAGAGAAGTGTTTTTTGGGTTTTTTTTTGTCGGTCTCTCGGTGCTTTTATCCAGCAAGGGTAACGCGATTCACTCACAAACCTCCTGAAGGGTTTCGGTCCTGCCGAACGTTTGGGTCCCAGGCACGAAAGAGAAAAGAGGAGCAGCAGGAACACCAAATCCATCCCAGGGGAAAGCCCGGTCCTGGGGAGCCCCTGGCCCTGCTCCTGGGGGAAAGGAAAGCTTCCTTACAATAATCTGCCTGGAGATAAATAATCGGGTAATCAGTTTGACCTTAATCATCTGAAATGGGGAGATGGGGCAGGCACCAAGAAAAATGAGTTGTTCTACCCCCTTCCTTTTTTAGCCAGTCTCTAAGAGGTAAAAAGAAGGCAAAGAGCCCCAAATTGGGCCAGTCGGGCACTGAAGGGTCAGGGGAAGGGTAAATCTTGCTCAGTGCCACAGGTGATACCCTGAAACAGGGGATTTGGACAGTGTTGGTACCGAGCTGCTAGGGTTACAAGCCTGTTGATTGTATCCCTGAACAATTCTGTTGTCCCAAGGACATCCAGGAAATAGAGTTAAGAGGAAAACTCAGAGATTCACATGATCCTGATCTTAATCAGGAAGGACCATCCAGCCCAGTCAATCTCCTTTCATTCACAGACAACTCCATTTCTCCCTGCAGCAGGGTGAATTAGCACCTTCCAAGTAGATAACTGGCTGGGAATAGTTCAGGTGATGGTTTGAGTTCATCACTTGCTAAGCTGGTCCACTGCTCTGTTGTCCTCCTCATCAGGTAATTGTGTGATGGTGGTTGGGTTGAGACTTGGCTGCCAACTTTGCAGGCAGTAAATCTTCTTCTGCTGTTGTCAGGATGGTCTGAAAGCCATTGCACTATCAGGGGCTTAATTTGTGTGCAGATACACACAGTCACCTCTTCACCTTTTCAGTTAAACTGAATTAAGTTGATCTCCTTAAGCCTTACATCATGAATTCCTGTTTTCTGGGACCTGTATCATTTTTGTGGCCTTTCTTTGAAACCTTTTTAGCATTTCCCACATTGTTCTTTAAGAAAAGGGATGAAAACCAGATACAATGGCCTCTTGCTTGTGAGAAACAAAAGAGAAGCCTCTGGATATTAATTTTTTGGCTATCCAAGGACCATCCTAAACTTCCCTTCCCCCCTCCCTTTTTTTTTTTTTTTTTTACACATCTGAGAGAATTTTAATGTCTTTCAGCACAGCACTTTATTCAGTTTGAGATGCAGGACGAGCTCTTTCTTTAGTGATTCATAATCATTTGAGAGAGAAAAACTGACCCATATGTTCTGTGTTCTCATCTGTTGTATTTTCTGGTGTTCTATTAGTAGTGTTGTTGATACCAGTACCTGAAATGCTGATACACATATAAGATTGCAGGCTTTGCACTTGTAGGAGATAAATAAGGAATAAATAAGGGAAACCAGAGAGACAAAGTGTTGTTTAGGTCCCCAGGCAACTGGCAGACCTACTTCTCATCTCTGTCTTACTGATGGAAAATACCTTTGTACCCAGTATTATCAGCATGGTGTTGTCTCTATAATTCTGATATCAAAGTAAGAGTTTTCTATATATTTTTATAATGATGACTACATCCTAAATACAGATCCCTTAATCCCACAGAATTTTTAATTTCTAAACAACAAGATTAGAATTAAGTTGTGCTTTAAGACGTTTTGCAGAATGGGGCCAAAACATGGACAGTTCTTGGATTCCAGGGAGCATCTGATTCCAAAAGAGAAAAGCTTTATTCCCCTTTCACCAGTACCAGAATTCAGATGAACTTCAACAGACTTCCAGTGATGCAACAAGACTGAATTTGGCCCTTGGGGGAGTAACTTCAGCAGGTTGACTTAGACTATCTGGTATGGAAAATATTCTCAAGTGTTGGTGTGTCACAGATCTTAAAATACTAAGTCACTGAAAATGCCTACACAGCCAGTGTCTTAGGGAGAGAATCCCAGCTTCTGGCTTCAGTCTCGTGCCCTTTCTTCTTATTAAATAACCACTGAACCTCCAACTGCCTATTTTCACTTCCTCTTGCCTTCTCCCACCTCTTCCCAACTTAATCCTTGCAACTGAGGCTTGCCTTTGGAGAACCCACTTTACAAGGGGTGGTACCACCAGACACCAAGAGCTCCACTGAGTAGGACTCTGCATCTTCCCTTCAGACAGGGAATTTCATGAACTACAAAACCAGCCTTATGTGTCTTCAGCATGGCTACTACATGTGGAAAGAGTTCCTCCCTTTCTCTTTCTAATGCTAAAAAGTCATCACTTTTTTTTTTCTTTTTTTCTTTTTTTCTTTTTTTCATTTTTTCTTTTTTTCATTTTTTCTTTTTTCTTTTTTCTTTTTTCTTTTTTCTTTTTTCTCTTTTCTCTTTTTTCCTTTTTTCTTTTTCCTTTTTTTCTTTTTCTTTCTTTTTTTCTTCTTTCCTTTTTTTTTCTTTTTTCCTTTGTTTCTTTTTTTTTTTTTTTTATGTACCTGTTAGTCCTGCAGAAAACACCAGCTCTTTATTATCAGAACAAAAGCATGAGGTCACTCCTCACGTCTCTTCAATCCTTGTTTTCATTGCAGAGATTTCCATCAATCAATTTCAGCCAGAGAGAGAGAGAGCTCTTTGTTTATCTGCTACTGCTTAGCTGAAGTATTTTCCATCTTCCATTGGTTTTTTTTACAGGGTGACGTTGCAGTTTATTGCTTGAGAAAAAGTATGAGAGTGGTTTATAAGGTTTTCAGGACAAGTTTGGCGAGTGGGATTGCTTGTTGTGCTTGAGATCCTGATTCCAAGTGGTCCCTGTCTACAATGAAGGAGACAAAGTTCCCAGCAGCACATCACATCTTGCACAGAGCAGATATGCAAGAAAAGAGCCAGTCTCAACTCCTAAAATTTTTTGCCCTCTCTGTGAAAATAGCTTTGTTTTCTATAACAATCTCACTCTGATAATATTCTGAGTTATTGGCAAGCCTATAGAATATTTCTGGGTATCAAAATAGCCCAGATGACTATTCCTTTCTCTTGTTTGCACAGGCTGGAAGAAGGTTGATTTCTTTGTTTTCTTTAACAGATGCTAAATATTTTGGGCAGCAAAAGTAGTTCAAGATGGTTGCTAACTTACAGTTTGTTATCAGCTTTCTTGATTCCTTTGATTGCTGGTGATACCAATTTTTAAAAAGACATTCTCAGAATATACATTTTGCCTCTAAGCAGCTTTGATTTTGACATCTCCTTGGATATCTTTGAATCTTTCCAAAAAAAACGTTGTCATGGTGCTTTCTTAAAGGCTGCATTGTGCTCAAGAGTCTTGAGTTTTTGCTCTTAGCACTTCTGATTTATCTCCCTGGTTTCTCTGTGAATATAGCTCACATTATCTCCTCTGGTGCCTGGAACACTTCTATTTTTACAGGCCAGTCAGAATATTCAGAAATGTGCTAACTGCTCCTTGGGCCAGGCTGTACCTTTCTCTCCCATTCCCTCTCCTTTGTTTCCAGTTGGATATGAGTGATTGAGGGTCTGGATGAGTTCAGAAGGTGTAGTGGGGCAGCAAATAAATCTTTAGGTGTACTGAGAGCTTCTAAGCAGAGCTGGGCTCTCTCTTGACCAGGCAGCTCCAAACATTTTTCTACTAGAAAGACAACACTTCGGGATGAGAGTCTTTAAAATCCCTGAAGTCCATCAGGCACATCAACCAATCCTGTGATTTGTACAGATGAAATCATGAGATGAAGCCACAAAGCTGCCAAACTGTGGCTCAAATGCCTGGTTGGTGCCTTCTCTCTCCTTTCCCACACCTTTCCCCATAGGCAGGAACAGGGTTTTTGTTCTGCCTACATTGACTCATCCAGTGATGGCACTTGCTTTGTAATGGCATTCACAGACATGTCAAGGCAAGATTTAGTTGGCACAGAGCACATACACCTTCCATGATTACAATTAAACCAAAGAAAACTAGAGAAAAAACGACAGAAATCATTATGTTGGCACAGCAAAATATTTTCTTAAAAATTTTGTTAAAACAAATTTTCTATCCAGCCTGGAAGAACAAACAGTGGGACGTGTTTATCATTCTAAGGAGAACCAGTGAAAATGAATACAGAGGAAAAAGAGGGTTATCCCAGAAAGCTCTAACACTGTAGTCTCAGCAAGTCCATCCTCAGGTGGTCATTATGGCTCTGTACTCCTAACCTGTTCCCTGTGACACTGTGGGGAGACTGAAGGAATCTGAGAGCATCCCAATCCTAGAAAGTTTCAATTTATGATTTTTAGTAAAGCCTTGATGAATCACCAGGGTTTAGACACTGCTGAGAAAAGACCACATCTTCTGTCCATAATATGTTTTGGATCCTGACGATACATTCTGAAGTTTCCTGTGATCAGATTCCTGGTTTCCTGGCTCTGGAACTCAGGTTCTGGTAGACCCTTGGTGCCACTAATTTCCTGCTAACAAACAGACCAAGCTTAGGTAAGGTGGTGGGCAATTTTGCAACGACAACATTTAGAATCACCAAAGACAAAGCTTTAATTTGGCCACCAGTGGCAAAGCAGCCTTCTCTCTGAGTGCAATCAATTCTAAGAAAACAAATGTAATTGCTGTGTACAGGCTTTGTGCAGCTGCTGCGTGATAAGAAGCAGAGGAAAGGCAGAAATTAATCAGCAATGCTCAGCATGTGAGGAAAATGCCACACAGGATGGATTCAGAGCCTCAGGTAGGCCAGCAAAGAGAAAACCACTGCAATATATATGTTAAAAAGTGTTTTCCACTTCCTAATACTGAGGGTTGTCCTTATAAGATGGTTATTTCTAAATTACACAGCTTTGATGGCATTATCTTACATTCTAAGACTTGTCAAAAGCAACAAACCTTTCCCACCAGCACCTTTGCTCTGTGCAGAGCTGCATTTATTTTTTGCAGGCTTTATTTTATTATTTTATGCAGGGCTTAGAAATATTTCAGAGCTTTACTATACGTATTTCCAATGGATCCTCGAAGTCATCTCACTACGACAAGCAGAGCTGCTGCTCCTGGCCTTAAAAATATTATTTACAATTCAGTAACACTTCCAAGCCTTTATAAGGATTAGGCCCAGTAGCCCACTTGCTGTTGAAATACAGTAAAAGGCTGTGACTGCTCCTAATTGCTTACTAAGCAGTGATAGCTGTTCAAGAGAGCATCTGGAGCCTCTTCTGCTTCATGCATCATCAGAATAATTCTCAGCTAAATTCTAAATGCAAGGCTTTATTCCTGGTAATTATGGAGATAGGCAGAGAGATCACACCAGGAGTTTTAGAGCCAAGATGAAATTGGTGAAGGTGGCAGGTAAATCAGCTGTTGATTTGCAGATTGGGCCAGTTGGACGTGAAGTCACTGGAAGTAAATTTAAGAACTCTACAGAGCTGTTAATACAGCCCTCCCCTTGACTTCTTACATTTAAACAGATTTTTCAACTCCCTCAAAGTGGAGAACTGAAGCAGTAGAAGAAACATCCAGAAAGAATGCTAGAATATGGTATTGCTGTACTGAAATAAGTGTATCTGTTTGCAGCTGCTGTCTTATTGTCAATAATTTCAAAGCCTGAATAGGAGGATGGAAAATGGAGCAGCAGCAGAGGGGCTTTTGTTAGGAACAGCACACTATAGTCTGTCTCCAGTTCATAAATTAAGATAGTTTCTTTGGCAGGCAAGGCTACTCACTCCAGCAGATGCAAACTCTGTGGAAAAAACTGTGAAAACTGTTGCTCATGGTTTTGAGAAGGTATACAGAACTCTTACCACCCATTTGGTTATAGCTCTTCACCCCACAAGCAGCTGTTCAGCTGAAAAGGACTTAAAAGGGTCCCACAGCACTATTTCTAGTGAAGAAAGGTTTGTAAGTAAAGGAAGGTTGCAGGCACTGGCATTACTTGAAGGGTTTTGTATCAAATCTGAGTTTCTCCACTAACTTCAAGTAAAACTTGGTGCTGACCAAGCTGGGCTGCTAAATGCTGCAAGGGCAAAGTTTGTAGCACACATTCAGCCAAAGACCCAGAGAGACAGAGTTCCTTTTATTCACTTCCTCTCAGGGTAGTGCTATGAGTCCCAGCCAAGATCCAAAGGCTGAACAACATGTGCATCCTCCACAAATATGTCCATAAGACCCAAAGAAGAAGAATTCCCTCCCTTTCGACATTGGGTGGTATTTTAGCTACTTGATTTTTAGTGGAAACAGTGGCTTTGAGCTTCTACAATAGTTTTTTCTATTAAAGCTTAACTCTGTAATTAAGTAATACAGAAAGTAAAATGCTTGCACACTGTACAAATTCTCTGTGACAAACAGTGACTTTGTCTGGCACTAAATTTCCACTTGGGTTATCTGGGCTGGTCAGGTAACTCCTGGGGCAAGAAGCAGAAGGTATCTCTACACCTCTTACAGCTGGCAGAACAGTTCTTCAGGTTCTGCCAGATAATAGTTCAGCCTTATAGGCCATGCTGACAGCAAGCTTTGTGCCTAGATGGCACAAACTCTGCTCCCTTTCCCCCTTTTTCTACTAGGCCAAGTATTTGGGAAGGTTAGAGACTGCCATGGGACCCTGCTATTAGCCAGGGGTTCCTCTTTTTCTTGGGGGAATGCTGAAGCAGGCTGTGGTCATTCCACTTGATCTAACTTGTGGTGACAGCATTAAAATTAAAAAAAAAAACAAACCCAAAACCCCAAATAGCTGTCCAGTCAGCTTGATCATCAAGACCACTCTTTGGTTGCATAGTGAGACCCCTTGCCCTGCTGGCAGCATTTCTGCAGTGGTTTGGCACAAGAATCATTGGGAAAAAAAATAGAAATTGTATCATGCTGTATTATTGGCCTGTTTTCCTCACAAGTAAGGCACTGAGAGCAGAAAACTCCATGGAAGGTATTAGCTTTCCTCATTTTATAGATTTGATCTGGGGGTTTAGCAGTGGGCCTCCTTCAATTCAACCTCAAATTCCAATAAACCACTTCAGTGTTTGTTATTTGTATTTACCAAGACTACTGCACTGCCAGGTTGGATGATTATGCCCATTAGTGGGAAGCTTAGTCATTCAGTGGATTAACTCTTTTATCACGTGATGAACCTCAAAAAGAATGTGGATTAGGAAGACTCAGACATGAGATCATATCATCCAGGTGCACAGAATACCTTTTCTCCCAGCCAAATAATCTGTTTCCTTCCTCAGGCATATCTGAGACGAGAGAAGCAGAACAGAGAGGAGAGCAAAAAGAAAAAATACCCCACAAGGGAAAAACAGAGGGTGGAAAGCCAACATTTCATCCCAGCTAAAGGCAATTCTGACATACCACGGCTTCCAGTCATCAAAGAGGTAAGTAAACTGGGGTCAGCCCAAACTGGCAATGCAGAAGATTCCATTTTAGAGCGGGTACCTCGAAAATAAATTCCAAACAAACCAACAAAAATGTTAAAGAACTCATCTGAGGAAAAACAATTGACCCGCTGCACTTTTTAGGTAGGCAAAAATGGGTCAGATTTGTGCTCATGACAAAGCAGAATGAGGGAAGTACAAAGAGGTCACCTAAAGCCCTTCTGATGTGGGCAAGAAGCCATCCTATGTGACACGGGAGAAAAGTACTTTGATAAAGGCTGGGTTAGCATCACTGGGATCACAACAATGCCACGGGGATGCAGAGCTGCCTCTATTACCTCCCTGATACCCATTCTACCTCTGTTCACCACCTTCTGGACCAGACCTGCAGTTCATGAGATCTGCATTATGGGATGAGGTCTCACTCCTCAGCAACTGAAGCTTGAAAATTTTTATTTCCTTGAACTTTTTCTTTGTGTGGAATGCTGATAACTCGAATATTCTACTCTCTAAGTGGTATTTACTCACCAAGCAGTCCCAACACCAGCAGAAACTTGAGTGTCCTAACCTGTACAATTATTCATCCGTAGCACAAAAGGTGGGGCAAGGGTTTTTGTGTCAGTTCAGACATTAAAAACCACTCTGACCACAGGGAGATTGGTTCCTTTACAAAACTAGATCACAAAAAACATTCCCAGGTTTTTTTTTTCTCACAGAACAGTGAACCCCAGAAACTTTTCTTGGGTGTTACAGGTGGCAGAGACAAAGGATTATAGGTTATTGAGCTATGTTAATATTTGTCTTTCTGTAAGGGAAAAGCCTTTTGTTTGATCTTGAGTTGAACCAAAGTCAGGATGGAGGGAGCTGCCACAGCTCAAACACTTTTCCTTTCTGCAGGTTTTGTGCAAACCTTCCCAGCCACTGGGCTAGGAAATGACAGAAAAAGAGATTTCTGCTGTTTAATGTGAATCAGGGAAATCCTCCAGTCTTCTTTTGTAGGGAAATATTTTTTTCAGTACTAGAAACCACAAGTGTGAGCCCAGTGAGTAGATGTTAATGCCATCTCAAAGTTAGATAGCTGTAAAAATGAGAAGCTGCAATTCTTCCCCTTCAGCCAGAACTTCCACTTGTTTCATCCACCTGTAGGATGATCTGATCTGTTACACCATGTCTGCTGATCAGATATCTCCAGATATCCACTTTCCTAACAGCATGGCTAGGAGCACAGAGTCTGCTGCTGCAGTCATCATGCTGTTTCCCAAATATCTTTTAATCTGCTGAGATCAGGATATCTGGGGCTTGGTGCTGTTCATAGGATGTTTTCCATTTGCTGTCATCACCAGAAGGAGATTCTCAGAGTTAAAATGCATTAAACACAAAAACTTAGTGCTGCATCTCTCATCAGAGTGGGATATTTCTCCAAACAGACCTGGCTCATAGCAAAGGTTAAGCTGTTTTCCAAAACATTATTGGGTAGTTCTGTTGAACTCATCTTAATCCAAAGCATCCTTGAAAGTTGTGGGATAGACTTTAGACATTAAAAAACCAAACCAAACCAAACCAAAGTCTCTTAACACAAATTCTTTGGGAAATCAGTTTTATTTATTGATTTACCAGCTAGCAAGGCAGAGAATAAAAGCTAAGAATGGCTAAATCTCCCAGAAAAGTTCCTAGGAAAGCTAAACTCTCCTGAGCATGCCCAGCTCTACCTGTTAGATTTCTCAGTTGTACCTAAACCCACTCCAGAGCCACAAACATGACAATTCCCCAACCTACGTGTCTGGGTAATGGAGTTTCAGGAAGGAAATTTCAGTGAGGCAGAAAAAAGGGGAGGAAACCTGCTTTCCAACCTGTTGAAATTTAGATCCCTGCACTCCCCAAGAGCCAGATTTCATCCTTAGCTCAGGAACCCCCTCAAGAGACCAAAGTTTGGTGGCAGGAGTCTTCATCACTGGAAACCAACCCAGTTTTCCCAAGAAAGCAGTCTATATACTCAATTATTTGGTAAAAAGATGGGCTTGAGATGTTCCTCCCATTTTTTATTTTTTTTTCTGTGTTATGGGAGAGAGGACGGAGAGAGTTCCCAGAGAGGGCTGGAGGGTGTGAGTTGCCATGTTTCAAACCTGGGTCTTGGACAACATGAAATTAAGCCTCTAAACACCCTCTTCTTGTCTGAGTCTGCTCTCAAATCAGTTCATTACATTGAGGTCAGAGTCATTCCCTAACGTGCAGAATCCTGGCAAATGCAGATGATCTTACTTGGACTTGCTTCTACAAAGCAAAGCAATCCCACTTGAACTTGTCAACCTGGACAACATGGAATGGGTGAAGGTTTTGGCTGGCTGTGCCTCTCCCATACACTTTCTCTTCTCTGAAACAGCTTGTGTAATGCTTGGGTTGGGGTTTGGATGCATCTGAATCCACTGCTCCATTATCAACCTCGCTGCTGTTTTGGTTGTTATGCTGCCATCATCAGTGGATGATGGGAACAAAAATCACACCCAATTCCGATTTTTTACCCAAAGCTATTTTCTACCACATACCTAGGGACAGAATTACATCCTAGTGTTTTCATACCCCCTCCTCCTTTTTGTTTTTTTTCCCCAGCCCATAACCTATTGTGATGAAGATAGATAGTAGAGAGGACCAGGTCATAAAAGAGCATCTAAGTGTTGGCAAGGAGGTCAGAAAAGGGTTTGTAGTTGGCCCCACTTTCCTGGAAGTTCACTCTGGACTGGTCTCTGTGTCTTTTACACCTTCACTAGACCAGTAAGGGTTGTATTTGATAGGAGATGCAGAGGAAGAGTTGGAGTCAAGGACGTGGCATGCACATTAATATGCATTTTGAGGGGCTTTACTTCTGCCTTTTGCTTGATTGTGTGCAGCAGTGCTCGTGGCCATCTTCCAGTTATGTTTCACATGAAAGGCATCTTCTTACATGCACTCCCAGACTGCTCCACAGCAGGTGGAGGAAAGCAAAAAGCCCAAATCTGAACCAAATGCTACTGCAGGTGCCCCCTCTGTCCCCTTGTAATCTGCACCTGCTAAGCCAAGAAAACACCCAGAAACCTAGCATGGTGTTTGGGAGGTTTTTTTGTCTTCAAGTGGCAATCACAGAATTATAAAGGGTAGAAAAGTCTCTCCTACAGATCATCAGGTCCAGCTGTCAACCCATCACCACTATGTCCACTAAACCAAATTTGTCCACTAATAATTTGATAGTGCCAAATCAAATAGCTTGACTTGGAAAGATTTTTTTTCAGCCCTGTACATGTTTCAGATAAGGAAGATATATGGAGTAGTTTTGTTGTTGTCTTCTACACACTGAACCTCAACAGATTCTTGATGTTTCATGCATAAATATTCAGAGATTATAAATTTACATTTTTTAATAAACTATAAAGTCCAATATGAGACCACTAATCTCTGTAAAGCCTGTTTTGCATTAATGAATCTAGATTATCAAATGAAAAGTAAAAATACGTTTGCATCTGCTATTTTTGGTGGAATTACATGAAGCAAGATCTCTGGGGAAGCATTCTGGTGTGGCTGAACCTGGTGCTGGAGGAACAAGGAAGCAAACTCCCCTTGGTTGGGCATCTGCTGCTTCACGTTTTTGGGGTTTTTTTTCTATTTCTGAAAGGTTGTATCAACAGACATTCTGTTTGCTCAGGATTTCACAGGAAAGGGTGGTGAACTGGGCAAATTCACAGTTATTTTATGATTAGAACAGAATGAGCAGTGGTCCAGGGTGATCTGATGCCTGGCCAGTTTCACAGGAGTCTTAGCAGATAACCCCTAAAAGAGGTGGATGTTTTACTTCAATATGCCAGAAGAGTTTTGTTCCAACAAATATATTTGGCTTGTACATATTTTATGGATTATACCACGTAGGAATTCTTTCCCATCCTGCAGCTTTTCATGAAACAAAGTTTACTTCAGATATTTCTGTTTATCCAGCTTGGGTGAGAACTCAGGTTGGTTGCACTGATTAATACTTTATTTCCAGAAGAAACAATTCTCTTTATTAAATCACCTTTCTTCCAGTTATTGAACTAATTCAGTAACCTCCCAGTGAATGGAGATACCTGTTGGGTTATCATTCCTTTACCAAGCAAAGCTTCAGGATTCTTAATTTCCAGTGTTTGCCTAGGCAGTTGTTCTGCTTCAAAAGCCAAAGGGAAATTTTTTTATGGCTTGTTCACTGAAAATGAATTTATACCTTTAAACCACAGGACAGATTAATTCAGTCTTTTACTTGTCCTCAGGTTTAGCTTCCTTTTTTTTTCTTTTTCTTCCTGATACAGATAAATTATGTGCTACATCAGGTAGTGCATATTTCTGCCTTTATTCTCTATCCTCCTACATCTATTGAATGGTAGTTTTCTAATTTATTTCCAAATAAACAACAACGGAGGTGATTTGTGCATTATTTGTGAACAACAGCTCCCTCTAGTTTCTGTTCTGCTCTATTTGGTGCTACCAGGGAGTAGAAACTAAAATAAATCTCCTCCCCCCCCCCCC
>JAAWXA010000053.1:2249633-2261812 GCA_038090715.1 Florisuga fusca
CCCCCCCCCCCCCCCCCTAATACAAAGATTGACCTTGGTGCCTCGTTTCTACATTCTGAAATAGTGTTTATAATTTGGAGCCCAAATTGAAAGCCAAATGGAATTAAAACGCTGGAACTAAGTATGTTAAAATGGTCTGGGAGATTAGAAGATTATGCACACTTTATGATCTCAGCTCCAACAAACATTTAAAAGTATCGGGGTAAAAAGAAAGGAAATTACAATGCCCCTGAGAAAAGAATCTAAATCATTATAAAGCTGAATAATGTAGCTCTTATTTTGTAATCTGAGGATACAGGACACAATTATTTGCCTTTAGTGCTTAAAGCTCATACCCCCAGCTAATAACTGAGCCCATGGAGCTTGGTGGAGTTTTTCATCCGTGCTCTGCTCCTCCTCTGTACCCCACACTCCAAGGAATTACCCTGCACTTCACTCCCTCTTCCAACTTTGAGCTGTGCTGCCCAGAGCTTTGAAATAACATCAAACACTTGGAAAGAAACCTCTGGCCCCACAGTAGCAACCAACAGTGAACATTTAGACTTTTCTGAGATGTTTGAAGAGGAGAGGGAAGCTTCAGTTGGCTGGACCAAAGGGGCTTGGACCATAAGGTTGGACCTCCTTTGGTACCAATGGATTTAAATCCAGCCTTAAGCCTCTGGTTGACATTCCCCTTTGTGGAGAACCTTCACAGAGAATCTGTTCTGAGCTCTTTCCTTTGTCAGAGAGCAAGATCTGTGGCTGCAAGCCCTGGTTACAAAAATAAAATGTGAAGAAAATGTGCAAAGTTTTTTGTGAGAGGCAGTTAATCACTGAAGAAGCTGTTAACATCGTGGTAAACACTCCATCCTTCAGAATATTTAAATCAGAGCTGCCAATCTTTCTAAATTCTAACATTTAGAACACCAAACCTGCACATGAAACCCAACAAAGCCAATCCCACCCGGCACAAACAATCAGAAAAGAAAATTAGAAAGCAATAACTGTGAGGTCAATAGTAGCAATGCTGTTCCCTTCAGAAAAGTTACTTTGCATTGAGGTTTTTACATTATTTTTTGCAAAGTCCCTGCCACTTCCTTCCTCAGCACTTTGAGCTCTGTAGAAGATCTCTGGGACATCAGCCTAGATGGTTTTCTCCTCCACTGCTGTGCTACCTGCCAGCAAAGAGTGACTGATGGATCAGATCATGTCTTTTCCTTCTTAGAAACAACTAATAATGAGATCATACTCCAAGAACTGAGTGAAAAATAGGAATTTATCTGCATAGTTTCAAGACAAATGGCCTTACCCACCAACAATCAACCACCTAGATGGAAATCTTGTGAAATTAAAAAAAAACACATAAAATTCATCTCCCAGGTTCTCATTTCATAATGCTGTGCTGATCCTTTTCACTGCAGCATTTTTTTTACTTTAAGCTTCTCATATCAGCTTTGCAAGATGTGTCATGTCAACAAGTTTTATAAAACACCCCAGGAACAGTTCACTAATCTGGATGCCACAATATTTTCTACTCCTGCTTGAAATGTTGCTCCACTATTAACAAATAATGCCACGTGCTGAACATACAACTGCAACAGCTTAATGATATAATCTGTGTTAAAATATGCATGTTACTACAGAAGACAGTTCTAATCAGGAAAGTACTTGGCAGGATGAGATCAGAGAGATCAGTATTTCAGGAAGACTGAACAATAATATTGATTAAAATTCAGAGAGGCTTTCATATTTATCCCCAGTTTGACAGTGGCCCAGCTGGAAGATGTTTCTCTCTAGTTATTAATTGCACCTTTTAGAGAGATCATTAGGCATTTACCTTCCTCCATGGAAGTTTTCTTTCTTGCTTTCTAAAGAAGGTTCAGCAATCTTTGCTTCCTACCATGTCAAAGGGAGATGATGTGTACAGAATTTGCCAGATGGTGAGTAATGGATATGTTGGTACATGCTCCAGCTCTCTGGCTTTCTGTGTACATAGAAAAAAAAAAAAGCCCCAATCCTCTCTTCCACATTCTATTTGAACTCATGAAAGATCTCTGAAAGAAGATGCAAAATGGATCCTTTGCTGCCATTCAAATGGAGACTATCAGCTTAGTATTTGAGTCATTTTTTGTGTTCATCTCCTCCTACAGAGATAGAAGGAAGTGAGAAATTTATGGTTTTTTTAAACCCCCAATGAATGTAGGTCTACACTTTGACCATGCATGAACTTTCTGAATCTGCCAGAAAAAAAAGGGGGTTAGGAGTTCCTTGTAGCACTTAATTAATATTAAGTAAGCTTAATATACTTATATTGGGGAACATGAGGTTACTAACCCTATATGAGCTTCTGAAAAAAGCATTTTACTCTCAATTACTGCTTTTTTAGCACAACTCAAGTGCTGTGCTCATGGAGCAAGTAAATAGAGTCAGACTTCATCTACTATTTACACAACCCCAGCACTAAAGCCTCAGCCTTTCAGCTTTTTCTGTGTCTCCAGAGGTATTAAAGCCAAATAATGCAAACGTGTTTGTCTGGGTCTAGAAAATATTGGATGTGGATGAAAGTTTGTTACGTGATTTTCGATTTTTTTTCCTGCTTTGGATTAACATAGCTTTTTAAATCCCAAAGTTGAAAGACAGGTCCATTAGCTGCTCCCATTTTCTTTGCACATCAGGCTAGACTTCACACTTCAAGTGTAGCTACTCCAAGGATGAAGCTGTGTTATCTCCAAGAGCCTATAACCTGTGTCAGCTTTGTTGAAATGTGTTAATTTGAAAATCATTTTCAGTCTTCAGCAGGTAGTATCTGTATTTGAGCATCCAGTCACCTAAAAAGTTACTCTGTTTTTTTTTCTCTTTATAAGGGATTTTTTTTTTTTTTTTTAAACCTGAATTAATTTCTAAGTGTTACTGACAAATGGATACATCTAAATGAAAAATGAGAACATCATCATGACAAAGGTCAGGCCTGTCCTCTGGAAAACAGAAGGCAGAATTGTTTTGTGGAAGGGGAACATATGAAGTGTTTCATAATTGAACCACCAGCACTGGGGCTGAATAGCTCACATTGTGGGTCCCCTGATGATATTCACACACTAAAGGTCACAAGTCTAAATGAGACTTGCAAGTTAACAATCCTAAGAAACTTAACTGGAAACACTCACTTGTCTATCTCTTTGTGTCAGGTTGGTATTTTCATACATCACAACCCCAGCTTTCAGGTTTCTTCTTGTAGCAGTGGTATCAGACTGGTAAATCATCTATAAAATAAAGATTTTAACAGAAAGCCTTGATTTGTACTCCATAAAGGACATGGAATAAAATCAAAACAAAAAAACTGCAGAATGTAGAACCTTAGGAGGAAAAAAAAAATATCTGATTTCAGAACGTGTTGAACAACTTGGGAGAGAGCAGAGAAAAGAAAGGGGATTTCTATTTATGGATGTGTTTTCTTCCTGGTATTTAAAATATTTGTGCTTTTTTTGGTTTGGTTTTGGTAGCATCTTTTTCCCCCTCAGAACTGTTGATGTTGTCACCTCTTTCTTTTCTAGGTCTCCACAAATGAGAGTTCTGGAAGCAAACATGGATCTGTCATCAAATCTGGGAACAAAATAGACCTTAAATTTCCTCCTATAGACAATGGATCAGTCAAACAGAAGCTGAAACATAACACAAGCTTGAAAAAAGCTGAGAAAAGTGTACTTGACCCAAATACAGTCACCTCAGGTGAGTAATGAGTAATTGAGTAATTTGTCCTATTACTAGAAATAGCAAACTGGATGGATGCCTTGTAATTGAATCATCCCTGTATTACTTTGCTTTTTTTTTTTCTTATAAACAAATTAATTTAATTACAAAAAAAAAAAAAAAAGTTCCCAAATGGAGTTCACACTTTCATTTTTAGGTAATTTTTAGACTCCCAAACAACTGAAAATTTAAATTGGAATGACACTTGTAACCAAAAACTTTGGCTTGGTGAATTAAGGGAAATGGCTGAGTGGCATTTTTCAGGACACCCCAAATGACTTTAGGGATAAGGAATGACAGAATGTGCAGACATGCCTTTCAATTAATTGTGAAACCTGGGATCAAAGGCTGGAGATAAAGCCCATCCTCCCATCACCCCATTCCTGCAGGGTGCAGGCAAAGCTTTGCAGTCACATCCACCAGGGTTTTAATGAGAACAAGATCAAATCCACATTTCAGGCAAATTTGCAGTTGGGTTGAGATAAGAAGAGTAATTTAAAACAAATTATTTGTGTTTAAAATAATAAGAATAAAAAAAAGGAAAGTTACTTATCCTAGTTAATTTTATCCAAACAGCAAATAAATCCTCCATCACTTCCATAGCAGCCATTAAACAAGTTCCAATATGAGTAAATTCTCAGAAAACAATATCATGTGTGCCAGAATTAGCTAATCAGTTTATTGTTTCAGTGAAGTCAGTCAGGGTGTATGGCAGCAAGTTCCTTTTTTTCAAGTGATATTCCATTTTTAAGCACAAAGCTTCTAATATTTCTAGAACAAAAAATTATTCCCCAAGTACCAGAGCAGCTGGGTGGTTTCTCTCTTCTCAAAAGAGGGAAACTGAGAGCACAGCTCCAGTTCTGAAAGCAAAAAACAGACCCATGCAGACTGAGTTTTGCAGAAATGACCATTTTTGCAGGTTTCAAGCTCTGGAGAAATAACTTTGCATAAACCCAAAGCCAAACTGATGGGGTTCTTGACATCTGCAGTTAAACTGGGGCTCTCCACACCATCAATGGTGCCACTGAATATTCAAAAGTCAGGTGTTCAGGGTTTGGTTTTTTAAAGTTTTCCAGAGGAAATGGAATAGGGCTTTTCCTAGTTGTGATTTACTGCATCTTTACATTCCACTAACTCAAAACCAACCCCACTCAGCAAAAAAGAACTCGTGTTATATTAAGGTTAAATCCACCTCAGTGTGTATTCGTGTAGGTCTGAGGTAACCCCACTTACCTCAGCATTATTTCATGTCTTTGACTTAATTTAGAACAGAAAATAGGCCTTGGGCATTTGGGGAAGAAGTTAATAAAAATTAACTGGTGCCCTGATCTTGTACCCGGGTAAGGACAAAATCTGATTTCCATTCAAGGCTCCACTTACATCAACATGGAATCTCCTGAGTAAAGAATTGCCTTTACTTAGAGAGTCCTTTGCAGAATAGGACCACTTGTCTTTCCCTGTCCTTCTAAGGAAAAAACCAATGAAAATAAAAATATAGCAGCATCAAAATAAAACAGAATTAAATATTACTATGGACTTGCATTCTTACACATGGAACTTGTTGTTTGTAGGGGAAAAACCTCCCACTTGCTTTTAATTTCTCAGCAACAGGTGGTTCAAAGGGAAGTTTGTTTGAAAGACCCTGTAGCCTTCCTCTTCTCTTCATACTGCATTAGACTGAGGATCTAGTCTCCTGCTTGCCCATCACATCCCTAATATATTTTATCTTGATCTTTTCTTTCTGATGACCTTCACACATATGCTTGCCTGATCATTTTCCTCATCTGTCCCTCACCATTTGCTTCTCAACATCCTCCCCCATTCCAATGACTTTATCTTTACATCCCCTGTGGGTTTCTTTCTGTACATTTGAGAAGGCCCAGGAAGTGATTTAGAGAGGAGATGTTTTAGCAGGGCAAAAAACTGGATCCAGACACTTTATCTCCCAGATGAGGGGCCTGAGTACCAGTTAGATTTTTCCATTCAAAACTTATTTGAGACTCGGAGAGCTCTGTTTCTGCTGGGGCCATGGGCAATGAGGTAACTGTGAGAAATAGCACAGCTCTTTTTCTTTCTTTAATGTCAGCACCTTGGAATTACCACTTTAGGAACTCTCAAATTGCTGTCTAGAGAGTAAATATCTGGTTTTGAAGAAGAGAAAGAAACACTCAAACTTCTCAAGACCAGTGAGACCTCCATGGGCTCAATTTACTCTTGCATTATTATTTTTTTTTTTTGAGTTAGAGGTGAAATATGTACCATCTAGGCCAAGTGTAGATAGTACAGTAGTTAGTGGATAGTAGACCAAAAGAAGTAGAAGAAAAACTAAATGTAGTGGGAAATGTTGCCTTCTGCACCAAGACTTAGTGAATTTTTAAGCTGCTCCAAAGTTTCTGCATGGTTTCTCCCAGTAAAAGTGGTTTGTTTGACACAGCAGAGAGAAGGGCACAGCCACAGTAAAACAGGGGACAGCAAGCATGGAGAGAGCACACTTTTTTTAAAAAAATTGCATTACAATTGGAAATTAGAACTAAATACATTCAAGTGCACCCATGGAGCAAGAAGAAACATGATAAAGCAGCCCCAAGCAATTTAAAAATACACTGTCTGAATGAGCAGAGAGCCCAAGCAGAACAGGACTCCAAATAATCTCCTTGGGATAAAAGGCAAACATGTATTTAACAGCCAAAGGATAAAGCATGGCTGGGAGGATCCCAGGGGCTGTAATTCCACACCAGGGAGTCCAGGAATATCATCTACCAGAGCAGGAGTGTGGGGCTGAGCTGAGGGACCTACCCCACCTCTAAATCAGTCTGTCAGATGATTTTCTCTGCCTGGAAGTCTTTCCTGTGGTTTCAAGATTTTACTGCACCCCCCCAGCTGCCACAAGAAGGTTGGAGGTCTCTCCCTTGCTGGGGAGTCAGGGATCCATCAGGAAAGAGGAGCTGGTTGGTTTTACCAGCAGCCAACTTGGATTTCTGGGCTAAACTTGGATTTCTGTGGCCATCTCCTGCTCTCCTGGCTTAATGTTTTATGGGACTTTTTTTATTGCAAGATAATAATGAGAATCTTTAAAACTCTGAGGTGGTGTGGTTTGGGTTTTTTTTTTCTTTTTTCCTTTGTTAAATGTATGGTTTTGTGAATAAATGTTAACACCCTGGGAGTTCTGTTGCAGGGTGCCCTTGAGGGTTAGAACAAGCAGCAGACCTCCCCCAGAGTCCACATTTAAAAAAAATAAAAAAATAAAATAGAAATCAGCTCAGGTTCCCATTCCAACTGGGGTAGATCGAAGGGCTCACTGGAAGTTTCCATGAGTAAGCAAGATAAAATTCTTAACACTGACATTTCCTTTCTTACACTACCTAAGAAAAAACCCTCAGATAAAGTGGGGATGCAACTGCAACCACAGACAGGTGGTTTTTCTGAACCTACATATCCACCAGAGCAAGGACCAGGTGGATCAGAACACATTTTCAGGAAGGAGGTAAATATTAATTGGCTTTCAAGGTGCCACTGCATCATTTAGTGGTATCTATTAGTGTCCTTCACATGCTCCTACACATGTCCTATCAGACAAGCAATATTGATTTTCTGTCTACATCCTGGAGAAGCTCATGAATAAATTCATATTGTTAACAAGAAATGGACCCGAATTAGAATCACCAATAACTGACTGTTCTATAACATCAATACCAGGGTAATATTCTTAAGCCACTCCAAACATGTGCTAAACACTCAATACCAAAGTAAAATGTTATTTTGTCAGTTTGCTATTTTGTTTGAGGGTTTTTTGGGTTTTTTTATTATTATTATTTTGACTACAGGTCTTGGTGTTCAACAAGATTTTGTGAGAAAATCCAATAAAACTGCATTTGAGAACGGGAAGCCGACTCCAAGGAGAAGCAGTGGTCTAAACCTTGGTCTAAATCACAGAGGCCTTGAGCCACAAACCAAAATAGGACCTATGCCAGCACGGGCTCAGTCATCTCTACCTCGTTCATCCACATTGGCTTCCCAAGGAGCTACTGATTCCTCTGGAGCAAACCCTAAAAGTGGTTCATCCCTCCTGCCCCAGAGAAAAGCTCTTTTGAGATCCAGAGAGAAAAATTTTTCTTCTCATTATATAGTCCTGGAAGAGTCTACCAAAGAACTGGAAGAGACTGAAGACCCCAAACAGTTAAAGAAAAGTCCCTCCTTGAGCAATAGCCAGTTTCCTGGTATTCTGGGACACGGGAATAAATTAAGGGAAATGTATTTAGAACAAGGTAAACGACCTGGCATGGAAGGTGGAAACGACAAAAATGCCTCAGCAAGAGGAGAGAAATCTTACCACAGGGTTTTAAGAGAGCCCAGAGGAGTTGTGACCACATCAGAACTACAGCAGAGAGAATCCAGGGACAGAGACAAATTGTTCCCTGGCCTAGAAGATGCAGATTATTCCAGATGTGAATATATCTCAAGTAATGATTCCATTCAAAAGATGCTTAATAATGCTAATTACAGAGGTAGGGCTAGAACCTATACTTATTGCAAAGAATGGTATTCTTCTGACAGCCACCAGAGGTGTCCTGGTAGCTGTGATAGCTCAGCTCTGCCAGATGTTCTTGGACCACAGCTGTACTGTGCACCTCACAGCTCAGCAGCCTCAGCTGCTCAGAGACCCAATTCCTCAGCAAACTGGAGCTCGCCAACATATTCCCCACAAAATCTGGATTTGGATCACAGCCCAGCCCTCAGTATGAAGACAACCTCATCCTTTCGAAGCTTTATGGACTCTTCTGATTCAGAAAGTTCTCGTTCCTCAAGCTCTGAAGACAGCAGCTCACAGGAGGACAGCACCAGTGCCAGTTCATCTTCCAGTGGCATCTTTTACATCATGGAGAACTTATGGGGTTCATCTGAGTCTTCATCATTGGATTCTTCCAGCTCTTCTTCATCTGAGACAGAATTCACTCCTGATCTTCATGTTTCTTACGTTTTGCATGATCACTTGCCATTGGCTTCTCCGGTTTTGCCTCATTTCCAAACCCAAAGAATTCACCAGTTCAATAATTCAAGAAGAAACCCAACAATCTCCCATTCAGCAAGAGAAGAGAAAGGGAAGAGACCACAAAAGAAACCAAAACAACATGTAAGGTGAGGAGCTGTGTTCAGCCTAGAATTAGACATAAACTCATGATAGCTCCATCAGGAACTGCAAGAAGCTGTGCTACAGCTAAGGGACAAACTGTAGATTTCAAGGCTTTCTGTTTTGTCACAGGTTGGGTTGATATTTGGAAAAGGGTTTTTCCTCTTGCACGTTTTCCATGCAGTTAGAAACATCCCAAAACAACGAATTATTGGGCCTACTTGAGACACTACAAACCACTCAGAGAAGAAGATGGGGTTTGCATCATGATGCTTTCAAAAGGCACACACACTCACTTGCTTTATTCCTGCCCATTAATAAACACCACAGAAGCTTTAATCAAGCTTTCTTGGGTAGAGACGTGAGGGAGATTTGGTGAGTTGGAGGCAAAAAAATAGATTCCTCAGTGTGACAGAGGCCACCACAACCCACAAGTGTGCCCTTGGGGCACTGGTCTCCATGGCTAATAGCAGAGTCAGGGAACTTGCCCTTTCATTTCTTTAGAAGGCTTCCCTTGGGGAGAGATCCCATTTAACCAGCACTGGCTCCTTTTAGCTCAACTTCTCTTTGTATTCCAGCCAGAAGTTCAAGTTAAGGGTCACAGCTTTGTTCCTCAAAGTTATTTCTAATTGTTTGCTTGTCTTGTTTTTTATCTGCAGTCTAAATCCAGTCATTTCTTTGACTGCAGAGACTTTCAAACCAAGGCAGAATGAAGGAGCTATAGGTTTTCCCTGCTGCTCACTGGCATCAACCAGCTGCTCTCTGTGTCTCAAGGAACTGCTTCCACAATTAGGTTTGGAGATGTTATCAGGAAAAACATTCCTGGTCCCAGATTCCCTGCAAATAACCCAAGTGCACATGTGCTTGGTTGTCAGCTATCCCAGGACAGCTGTTTGCAGAATGAAAGTTTTCCTTTCAAAAGTGAGGGAAATTCAGAACTAGGAGTCCCACACTACATGGAGGTGACACCTTCGATGGAAGAAACATTTAGAAATTTTTTTTTCCCCCATTTTTTCCTATTTTTCCTGCCACGTGGACAGGAAGCCTCCTTTCTCTGGGATTTCCTCAGCTTCCTGATGACAGTAGTTGGAGTCAGTATCTGTTCTGTCCAAGCAATTTAGGGGGAGACATGGCAAAAACCAGGAGAAAAGATAACCAAAGGGCAGACTAGAAAGAAACTGAAAGCTTTACAGGTAAACAGGTCTCCTGTTCTCCCAGCTTGCAGACAAAAGCCTTTTCCTTCTCACACATTTAGGCAAATCAAACTATGGCTAGAAGGGGATGGAAAAAAGAAAGAAGGAAACAACCCCCAAAAGTACATTCTGCTGGTGACATTAATTTGAGGAGTCTGGTTAGGGGCACTAGAAGGTAATGTTAGAGATGGAATTCCATCTGGTTAAGGGTGTGAAGTGATAAAAATCACAAATTGCTTTTTCATTTTCATGTTTTTTACTTTTACACTATTAGTGCACAATCCAAGGCTCAACATCTTTGTTGTTTAGTAGTCTGTTTATCAAACAGGAACCCAATCTGCTCATCAGATTTCATGCAAAAAGTGCTAGATCACAATCAGCAAATATTCTGCATGCTTTCATCCATCACTTGTAAAGATAAAGCCATTAAAATATGATGTCACATACCATTATTTTTTTTCCTGTTAGGTTACAAGGTCACTCTTCACCAAGAGATGAACTTCCTCTCCCTCACCACAAATCTAAAAAGGTTTCTAGAGAGAAAGTCACTTAGGAACACTGTTCAAAATTCCCACAAGGCCAAAATAGATGAGGGGGGAGAGCAGAACCCCCTCTGGGGTTTGATGAGCAGTATTCTCCAGCTGCAGAATCCTCAACAACACGGTCAGATTTGGATTACACAAAAGCATAAAGGGGATTTAGAGACTGGAAGAGTTTTCTTTGAACATTTATCAGCTTTAAGGTATATTTTCACTCTAAATTGTTGGATATTATACTTGCAGGTTAACAGCATGTGATAAAGGTCCTTGGTAAAATCTCTCCAAATCCCAGAACATGAATTCAAAGATTCTGTTCATTATTCCACTGTAGACTTCACCAAGAGCAGAATTTGATTTCTTCTGTTGTGTCTTCATAGTTTCCTGGTTGAAGACTCAGAAGAGGAAGGAGATCACTGTCGTATCTGCCAGATTGCTGGAAATTCTCCTACAAATCCCCTGCTAGAGCCATGTGGCTGTGTGGGAAGCCTGCAGTTTATTTGCCAGCAATGTCTGGAGAAGTGGATTCAGGCTAAAATAAAGTCAGGTGAGAGAGACCCAGGAGATGTGAGGCACTCTTGAGATGCTTCTGCCAGATTTACCTCTCAACCAGTTTCCCTGTACTGATGGAGCTGAGCAAGATGAGGTCTTTACATCCACTCAAAGGAGACATTTCACTCCTCACTTGGTCACCACGATGTTATTTTTCTGTAGCACATCCATCCTCAGTGCAGTGACAGTAGATATTAAGGATTTTGATGAGGTTACTGGTGTGTCAGGAGCAGATCACCCAACCCATAGTTTGCTGGTGCTCGGGTTAGATCCAACCCAAGATCTGGGATATTAATGCTTAAAGATTTCATGAGCCAATCTACAGCAATTCAGAGCACCGTGAGCAGCACACCTGAGACTACCAGGCAAGAGAAATGTTTGAATGGCAAAAAAGGATAAAGTGAGATGAAGTGTCTGAAGTGTTGGAAGAAATCAGATGGGGGGAGGAGAAAGGACACGAGCAGGGGGACTTCTAGCATTCAGGAAGCTGACTCCCAGCCAGAGAACTGTCCTGTTGATTGTTTGATGTTACCTGTTCTTTTTCTTTTTTCTTTTTTCCTTTTTTCTTTTTTCTTCTTTCTTTTTTTCTTTTTCTTTTTCTTTTTCTTTTTCTTTTTCTTTTTCTTTTTTTTTTTTCTTTTTTTTTTTTCTTCTTCTTTTTTCTTTTTTTTCTTTTTTCTTCTTTTTTCCCCCTCTAAGCACAATTATTGCTTGTTCTTCAGGGGGACAGAAGAAGAGGAGATGTGGGATATTAAGCAAGGAAAAAACTAAGGGAACCTTGGTACAAGAAGCCCCTTAAAAAGATACAATCTTAACTAGCAGAGCTTTTGCTTCTGGTTAATGAAGTGTGTGTAGAAGGTTTCTTTGTATTTTTTTTTTAATTTTATTTATTTATTTTATTATTTGTTATTATTTTTTAATTTTTATTTTATTTTTTCTTTTTTTTTTTTAAGGCAGGCCATCTGCACATGTGGAAATCAGGGCTTTTTCCTCTTCAGAAGTTTTTTTTGTTCCACGTCTTCCCTTAGAAAAAAAAAAAAAAAA
>JAAWXA010000053.1:2261831-2279034 GCA_038090715.1 Florisuga fusca
GGGGGGGGGGGAAAGCAGATGAGTTTACAGGGTGTGGGTGCATCTCTTTTTATTTCGTGGCACTCAAATTCATTGTTGTCTTCAAAATAATGAGGGGAAGACACAAGTAAACAAATCCAGGCAATTCTTTGCCTTTATTGGGACTGACAAGGCCATAGAGTGCATTTTACAGCAGTGGGGTTCATGATCTCTGCAGTTTTATTCCATAAAAGCTACAGATTTTGTCATTTAAAAGCAAACAAAAAAATCCAGCACAGTCATACACCACACAGAATTTCACAGAAGCCTATTCCAATCACCCATCACATGTGTTTAATATAAAAAAAAAAAAAAAAAGGAAATGCCATGGCTTCAAATGATTCAGGAGAACCCCAACAAGACAGCAAGCTGGAGAGGATGGCTTTGAAATAAAATAAAATTTTAAAAAGTCCTTATTCCAATTTTATAAGGGGCACAAGGGAGTTTTTTAACCTTCAAAACTTCTTTTTTTTTGCCTGATTGCAGAGGCTGATCTGGAGGCTGTGGGGAGCTGTGAGCTTTGCAAGCAGAAGCTGACACCTGAGGTGGCCAATTTTATCATGAGTGCCCATTACAGACCTCACCAGCAATTCTGGGTAAGAAACTGCCTCTCCTCAGATAAGAGTCCATAATCCTGTTTTGATATTGCTGCCTTGCAGTATTTGGATCATTCTTGTTTGTCATGTAGATACAGAATGGCAGGAAAGCAGCAGATTAAAGGAGAGCAGCCAAGGATTTCCCTATTTGTCTCTGAAATCATCCTATAAATTGGGGAATTTAGCAAACTAACCAACAGAAGAATCAAAAATCCTTTTTTTTTTTCATTTTTCTAAATGAAATGGGATTTTAAAGGAAGAAATGGGGGAACGAGGGACAGAAATATTGAAACTAAGAGCATTTTGCCAAGACCACCTTGTTTTCTGAGAAATTAGTCTTATCAAAGCCAGATGCATTGATTTAATTATAAGGTGATGCTGGTATTGATAAGAGAGATCAACACACTCTGCAACCCAAAGAAAAACTTGGTAAGGTTTCAAAACACCACTCCTGAATTTTATTGTACAAATTCTATTAGTTTTATTGTCACTGCCAAGTTTCCATGACTCTAAGGGGTCCAAGTCATGGACAGGACCCCACTGTGCAAACTTGAAGTAAATAAAATATTACAACAAGACCTTTTAACCAATTGCAATAGAAGTTGCCTTCTCCAGAAGCCCTGGAATCCCTCAGATTGCCTGGTAAGGGTTTGAATTCCCATTTTTACCCAGCTTTCCAAGTGAAACAACAAGGCTTGGATGTGAACCACGTGCCCAAAGTTTGGTTTTGGGGCTTTGAAGTCAGTCACAGAACTGGGAACTGCTGCCTGGGTCAGAGTGGAGTTGGATAAATCAGTGCATGATGCTCACACATTCCACACAAGGAGAAACTGCAAGGCTCAATTCCCCTCCCCCCCCGTCATTTAAAAATTGCTAGATTTAGAAGGCTAATTAAAAAAACTAAATTTAAAAAATTAAATTTAAAAAATTAAATTTAATTTTTTTAAAAAATTAAAATTTAAAAATTAAAAAAAATATTAAAATTTAATTTTAGCATTTAAAAAATTGCTAGAGTGAGTAATTGCTGGAAGATTTAGAGTAATTAAGATTATAGGTTGTGGTGTTTCCTTAGGGTGGTTTGTATTCTGCTGCACTTTTAGGGTATTATTTGTGATGCATTCCTAGTGATGCCAGAAGTTTCTATAACACATGGTTAGGTGCCCTTTGCAGCATTTCTCCCCACTTAAATAAATAATTCCAAGTGCCAGACTCTTTCCTATCAACTCGGAGAAGATGCACAGGCTGGTAGAAGGGTCTTTCCAAAATTATTTGCAGCAAATGGTATATATTTCCCCATCTGCATGCCTTCAGGCCTTGCTCATAAAACAAGGTGAATTATTTCCCAGTGTGCTTTGATGGAAGCATTCACCAGCAAACTATTTTCTGGGTGATTGATCTGCCACTAGGCTGTAAAATACAAAATATGAATTCAGCCTTTGACTTCAGTTGAGCTTGGCAGCCACTGAAAACCTAAAGGATATCATCAGCGTGGCTTGAGATGTCCAAAAGGAATAGAGGAATTCAGGTGGGGAAAAGGGGGAGAAAAATGTCACAATTAAAAGAACAAACTTGAGGAGGATTTATTGGCATCCTAGAGCACAGGAGCACAAAGAATTGACCAACCCAGGGGTACCAGAATGCTTAAACCATGAGGCACACATCACCAGCCCCAACCACCTAAACAGAAAAAAAAAAAACCCAACCAACCAAACCAACAAAAAAACAAAAAAAAACCACAAAAAAACCCCCACAAAACCCCCCAACATCAAACAAAAAAAACCCAAAAACCACCCCAAAACAGGTGGAGCAGGATGAATTCAAGGTTAAGGATGCTGCTGCTTCTATTCACAGCCTGGCTGGTCCTTCCTTTCCCTACTTAACACCTTAAAAAATAATTTAAAATGGCAGCACTTCTCAGGAACACTATTAGAGGGAGGTTTTATCAAGCTCAGGTCTACATCCAGCATACATCTACAAGTGCAATGGATAAAAAATCCTCCTTTCCCTCTCCCCTCTGCACAAACACATCCATATAACCATCATTTTTTCTCTCTAATCAGGGGAAACCAGCCATCCCTGGCTTGGGATGAGGGCTGCTCTTCCACGCCAGCAATATTGTACAGTGTATTTACAGGGGGAAAGAGTTCTTCATTTCTAGAGTTGACTTCATTATTGGCAGCTGGCATTTTAATTACAGAGGCAAAATGCAAACAAAACACTCGTTTGTCAAGAGGGAGAGAAAATAAGTGGTTTGTCCTGAGGGCTGATTAGATTCACTATTTAATAAAAATAATAATAATAATAAAAAAAACCCCCTATTCAGTGAGAAGCACAGAGTGGAAAATTTGGAGAGGCAAAATCAATTATCCCCCAGAGGAACACAGCCAGGATGTTGTGTTTTATTTTATGACAGTAACAAGAGCCATGAAATCTTCAGTACCTAGAGGTGGTCAAGATCTCTTGCTCACTGATTTTCCAGGCAGTTCATCCCTGTTTCATGATCTGTTGGAGGAGAGCACAAGAGCATCCAGTTCTGCACCAGATTCCCTGGAGTGCCAGGAATCTCCCTTCATCTAGGAATGCAGGAAACTCACTTCTTGGTTTTCGTATTAGGGATCATTATCTATTTTGTAGATGCTCTAAAATTATAAAAGAAAACAGTCACCTCCTGCCAGACCCCCCCTACACTTCTGGGTAGCACATTTGTACTTTTAATTGCACCTCCTTTTCCTTGGAATTGCTGCTTGGATTGCTCATGTCAAATCCCTGCTTCACATTTGGTTTTTTTCCTGCTGGGAGATCCCAATACCCCTTTCTCTTGCCAGGCTCCAGGTATTATCCTCATACAATTTCACATCCCATGCTCCATTTTATACCTGAGTTGAGCCTGAACGAATCTCCTAGTTACTTGTGTTCAGAACCTTCATTCTTTCCTTTTTAATTCTCCTTAAAACTGCCAAGCCTGCATTTTTCCATTTTTCCTCCCTCCCTTCTGAGGATGCTGAACCCTCACAAGAGGCCAACAGCTTCTTCTCCAGTCATTTAAATGACTTACACAGTGGGTTTGGCAGCTTAACAAAAATCACCTGCACTCAGCAGTCACAACATTACAAAAAAATATATTTTAGAAGAGATCCCCAGCAATTCTGGGGATTGGGTAAGATTATATGCCTGGAAAATGGGGGAATTATGAGGAATGAGAACCATTGTGGCTTTTTTTGACAGTGCTAATTTAAATGAGTGCAGAAACATTGCTGCCAGCTTCTCTGGTTAATGGTAACTAGTCACCAACTCCTTTCAATAGCTTTGGCAGTGATGCATTAGGGAATCTTCATTAAACCAAGGGTGAAAATGAGGCCTTTTTGCCAGCAGTCCTCCTTGTGGGAAGCATCTCAAGCCACGTGAATGGTTTGCTTGGCTGTAGGTAAATACTCTTTCCATCACCTGGAGAGATCCTCCATGATTCCACTCCTTTCAGACAAGCAGAATTAGAAGACATTTCAGGTGCTGTCATTTGTGACCAAGGCAGAGGGGCAGCACTGTGGCCATGTCAAATTAAAACCATCTTTCCCTTGGCTTAGCCTGTTGTGTATTGCAAAGCTGCAACTTGCCAGTTCATTGTCAGGCAAAGTCTACATGAAACTGGGACTGTATCCTGGAGCTTGCCAGGCTCTCTGGAAATGACATTTTTTTGGTGTTTTTAAAGTCATAGAACATTTTTGCTCTGGAGCCCTATCACTGTAGTTGAGCTGATCTAAAAAAAGGTCACATCAGCTGATCCAGCAGCTGCTCGTGGTTTGTCTGAAGTCTTTCATCAGTCATCTTGAAACTGCTGGAATAGTGATTTTTTTTTCAGTCCTGACTGTCTGGAGGTTGGGAAGGATTTTAATTAGAATCCAGGCTATGAGCTGCTGGATTCTTGTGATTCCTTTCTAGTCTTGCCATTTTGAAATGTGCAATCTAAAAGAATACTGACAGAGTGAGAAAAAGAATTCTTTTTTCTTTTACTGTTATGACATGCTCCTGTTAGTGGGTATTTCTGGCTTACCTATGGCTAACCATTAAAAATGAGATGAAGACAAAACAACTAAACCCCCAAAGAACCAAGGAAGCCCACAGTTTTCTCCTGACAGACCATCAGTCCCCATGAGAAAAAAAAAAACAGTAAAAGAATACTTTAGGCTGTAGCACATAAACCCCCTGTCCATGGTGCATTTCCACTAGCTGCCTCTCATTTTGACCATTTTAATAAAATCATTGAAAAGGCATTTTTGAAAAAGCCAAAAAAAGCATTTTTTGAAAAGCCAAATTTTCTGAATTTGCCATTCAGAAAGCTGAATGCAGCCACTGTGCCAGCATCCAAAAAAATCAGGGAAAAAAAGGGGGATTCATCTCTGCTTGGTTTAGACATCCCCAGCACAAGGTCAGCACCACTTGGCCACAATTTTGTTAGAGTCTGTGGAGAGAAAAAGGCAAATCTGAGAGAGAGAAATATTCTGGTCTATTCTAGGTATGGTTCTAGGTATGACTTTGGTGACACAGGCCTCACTGGGGAGACTCTTTTAAAGTCTTTTTAGAGGCATGAGGAGATGACACAGAAATCCTTCTGTTGCAGACGTGAGGTGGAGCAGATACCACACTCAAAGCAGGTCCTGGTGGTTCTTGTAAAAGTGGTGTCCAAGAATGTCCCCCAAAATCTCTGCCAAACCCACAAGCTACATTTCAGCTTCTGAAAATTTGGGCCCAAATGGTGGGAGATGCCAAATCCTGTAAGAAGGGAGAGAATTAGGGACAGAAGCTGCTCTGGGGGTTATGGCTCTGGCAGGGTGCAGTATCAGGACAGAATTACAGCTGGAATGAGTCTGCTTTCTGAGCAACCTCAATTCTTTTTTAATGGCCAAATGTGCTCTAAATTAATCCAACTCCCCCTCCTGCAACATGAACCAAACTCGTTGAATGGGGGACATTTATTGCAAGCAGGATAAACAGCACAAAACGTTGAAAAATTTTATTTGCCATCATTTTCCTCAGACCTTCAGGAACTGAAGTGACAGCTTTAGTGGCAAAGAACACGATGCTGCAGCAGTGAGAGGTTACAGATGGTCCTGTTAAAAATTCTCCATCAGCAACAGGCAAACAGGAAAGAGCAGCAACTTTCAAACAAACACTTCAGAGGGAATACTGAATTCAAACAGACCCAGGGGAGCAGCTCGGGGAAGCTTTTCCTCAGTTAGTCACTCAAATATTTTGATACCAAATTGGGCACATTCATTTTTGAAGTGTGTGTGTGTGTGTGTTCTGCTTGCTGAGTGGGTCCACTTGAGAGAAATTCAGCAGAGCAGGAGAAAGAAAGCAGCAGTCCCCCAAAAGGTAGAATGTGCTGTGCCAGAGATGGACAATTAAGTGTTTGATCCTGGTTTACCCTCAGTGTTCTTCTGTTGTTGGGGCTTTTTGAATTGTTTAACCTTCCCTCCCACACAAGTCCCCTTTTAATGTGGTTTGGATGGGGCAGAGCCAGTGAATGAGCCTCCCCCAGTATGAGACCTTGGGGACTTGAAAAAATATCCTGAAATATCCTCCTGTCCACCCCCCCAGTGTCACCCTGGGTTCAAGGGGATGAGAGAGGTTGGTCCATACTCTTCCTGCTCTCCTGTGATGAAGAGGCCAAAGAACTTGAGCTGAAAACACCACGCAGGTGACATCAGCAAGGTGTCACCTTCAGGCATCCCTCCTCTCAAAGCTTCCACGCATGGAATGGAAAATGCCCAGTGCAGATGCCAAGCTCTCTCCCACATTTCCCAGACAAAAGCATTGCTCCTAGCTTGGAGTTAATCATACATCTGAGAGTTTGAGTGGTATTAACACAAAGGCATTATTAAATCCATAGAAATTTCTGAGGATCTGGTAGTTTTACCTTATGTATAAATTTTAACTTAGAAGCCAACAATTTCGTAAAAAAAAAAACACAGAAATCATAAAAACTAAGCTACAACCTTAGATTTTCTTGGTTTAGGACTAACTACTTAAATGAAACAAGTCTTTAAAATAAAAAAGTAAAATATAGATGAATAAAATTGAATGACAAATCAGACAGTCGTGTCTGTTAACAATTTTGATATTGAGAATACCCCAAGCTTTTCTGTATCTTAAGTATTAAAGTAATTTCCTCACTTGGCCTGTTTTTAAGTATCTCTATGCTTTTTTTTTTTTTTTTTTTTAAAGCATTGGCTTTGCTTTTTCTACCTCTACTAAATTGTATGTCTAAGCAGCATTACAATGGGAAAGTTTATTCATCTTGTTTGCCTTTCTCCTCGTGCTCCAGACAGCCTAAAGCAGAGGCAAATGAAATTCGTTTAGGAGCTTAAAACTCACTTTTACAAAATTCTTGTTTAATTGTTTTTATTAAATATGCGAGATCTCAGGAACTAGCAAGAGGGACTTGGGTATAAAAGGGACACATCCAACATCAAAAAGGGGGGAGGAAAGAAACCCAGGAAATGCAAGTTTGGGAAATGAGGAAAATTTACACAATGTCAAGTGTATGGTGAAGACACTTCATTGAAGTTCCCCACAAAAACAATGAGCAAGGAAAAGAAAAAAAGGAAAAAACAACCCCACAGTGTACAAGTTGTAGCTGTTAGGCTTTAGTCCTTTAATTCTTTAAAAGAATGTGGCAGCAAAACTCCATTTGTTACACGTTTGGTGTTCTAGCACTCCCCCTCATTATTTGGTTCAATAAGATGTTAAATTGCCTTTACCATTTATAAGCTTTTTCTGGAACATCTAAAAAGAAGGCTGGCAGCTTGTTAAAGACTTCATTCATTTAATAAGGTTTTCATCTTGTTTTGTTTCAACAAAATCACTGCTCCCTTTCTTTTGAGGTGATCAGGAAATTCTACAGCCAGTGTTAAAAGAGAAATGTCAACAGCAAGACATTGATAAAAGGGGGCAAGGAACTGGATTACTTTTTGAGAAGCAGTCACAAACTGTACAAAAATTGCTTTGCTTTGACTTGCAAAATAATCCTGGATACTTTGGGTTGGGAAATTGAGTGCTTGCTCCAACTTCTGGTCCCCAGGGTGTCAAAGAGCAAATCTGACATCAAATCTTGAGGAGGAACCCAAAGCTGCTTTCCACGTGAGCAAACAGCAAGCCAAGCCTCATCCTCTGAAAAAAGTATTCCCAGAGAATAGTATTAAGAACCCTAGTAAGAACCCTATTAAGGAACTGGATTTTAGGTGGTCACCCCTGCTGAGCTCAGAAGGATCTGATAGGCAAGCTGGGACTCCTACTAAATAGCTTTTTAACAAAAAAAAAAAAAAAAAAAATCCCCAATTTTCATTTTTCTTACCTGAGTGAAACATTCCAGCAGGAATTTTAAAGAGGTGCTAGGACTAATGATTAAAAAAAGATGTCTTCAGCAGTCTGAAACACTCTTTGTTCTCCAACACAGTCTTTCAGGCTGTGCCCCCTTCTCCCACCCTTTCCAACTCTCTATGGCTTTGCAGTTTTTTTCCTGAATGTGACCATCAGTCATGATAAATTCATTCTTCTTCAGTCCTCCAGTGCTTCTAAATTTATAGCACTATCCCTGGGATATCTTCTGTGAACCCTGGGGTTTTAAACAAATTAATGAGATTAAGAGAACAATTGAAAAAGGTAGTTAAGATTTTGAACTTATTTATATTTATTTGCTATTACCTGGTAAATTGGGGATCATTCTATTCACAGAGCTGAGAATAACTCAGTTTACATTTGTTCTTTGCCTTGTAATTGTAAAACTGCCTCCAGACTTTCAACCTTGACCTCAACGTTTCAACCTTCGGCCTATCCACTGCAGAGCTATTTTATCTGGTTTCCATTATATGGATATTTTTCTTTGTCTCAACTCTGATTTTGTGATGGAGATTTAAACAAAGCAAACTTCATATTTAGATAACTTGTGTAGACAATGATTATTGGCTAAGAAGAGATTAAAACTCCCCATTTCTGATGTGAATCCTGAATTACAGGCCAGGGCCTGCAGTTCCTCAGCCAGTAGGAAGGACTTGTATTTTCTCTCAAAGGCAGAAATAAAACAAAAGGGTAAGGAAACTTTCTCTGGTAAATTATTTATTAACTTTAGCATGTGAATCTTCTCCAGAGATGTGAATTGTCACCTTTGCCCAAGCCACTCGTCCTCCACCTTCCAGTTCCTCTTACAGTTTATTATTTGGGATCAGTCAACAGCAAAAGGAGAATGCGTGTGGTTTAAATAGACTTTTCAGCAGTGGGTGACAGGCACTTCTTCTCTTGCAGATCCGTTTCCCAAGGAGCTGAGGAGGAGGTATGGAACCTTTCCATTGCTGCTGCTCTGAATTCCATCCTGCCACTTCCAGGAAAAACACTCCGTATACAGGATTTAAAGGACTTGGGCACAATGCTAAATGAGTTATTTCATTGGAGAGGAAGATCTCAGCTCTGTTCAGAGCACAGGCAGCATTCTCCCAGTATTCCCCCAGTATTTTCCCAGGTTTCTCTTACAGCTGGAAGGAGTTCTGGTTCTTTTTTGGGCTGGGTTCCCTTTCCATGGGGTTTTGCCAAAGAAAAGCTCTTCCAGCTCTCTCAGCTGGGGCTACACTGACACCTAGGAACTGCTCGGCTAATTACAGCCGAGGCTTTCCCAGGTTTTCTCCCTGGCAGCTCCAGCAGTGAGGAATTCCTCATCCTCAGCAGGATTTGCCTTTTTGCACTCCTGGCACATTGCCTGCCCGGCGAGCCAGAGCTCAGAGCTGAGACACAGCAATTCCCTGCCTTGTGCTGACACACTCCTTAGATTATACAATAACTTTAATTAATTCCTGAAACTCTATCTCTTCTGGAGAGACCTTCCTGCACGCTTTCTGCATTTTCCAGCCAGGCCCAGATGGCTGCTGTGCCAGCAGTGTATTGCCCAGACAAAACACATCTGCTTGTTATCCTAGTGCCCAGACCAGATTTACTTCTCGTATCATATTTAAGAGTTAAGTAACAATGCAAATATTGGGGATTTAACAAGGCCATCAGAAGAGAAAATTCCATTCTCAGCTGCAGTTCCAATAAGGGAGGTACCAGTCAGTTCCCAAGGTATCTAAGATAGGAGTTTTTGGGAAGATTTGCAACCCCTGACTTGAAAAGGTTTTCCACGTGTTAAAACTTTGCAACAGGATGGTAAGAATCACAAAATTCCCATTTCAGGAAAAAAGATGCTGGGGCACTGGGCACTTGAATGGTTTCCACAGTGTTCAGAGGATGTTGATGTGCAAGGAGGACAGACCATGGTTTCTGCCTCACTGCACTTTCCCACAATCATTCAGACTGTGTAAATCTGAAGGCTGTGTCAATTCAGAAATATCTTTTGAACGCTGGGGAAGCTGCTGGAATCTCAGATGGGCAGCAAAATGGAGCTCAGAGGGGATTGCACAGATGCCTCTGAGAGGAGAGCAGAGCAGCAGGCAAGTGGTGCAGGTAATTGGCAATCAAAATAATTACTCAGTGCTTGTTCTCCTCTGCCAAGCTCAAGAGAAAGCAATGACATTTCATCTTCTTCTGTATTTTCCTGTTGATGAAGAACACCCATCTCTTTTAATTTACAGATCCTGGCTCTGAGAAAAACAGATAAAACTCTTAATTCCACCAGGAAGCCTTAATATCGAGGACCCTTTTCATTGGTTTTTATACCTCTACTTTTCTCCTCCTTTAATTAAAGCCAAAACAAGTGTGTTTATGTCACACAGACCTTTCTGTACTCCTCCTGATGCCTTTAAAAGCCTGAACACTGACTCCTAATTACTTTAGAAAACTGTAGGTCAAGGGAACTAGTAGTGAAGTCAACATGGCATTTCTATTGATTGTGTCCTAAAACTGCCTCACCTAATTGGAAACAGTTGGCTGGTAAGTGTGAGTCCTAACTGACCTTCTTTAACCTTTAAAATCACAACCTCTGGAGGTGCCTGTGGTTCCTCTAGTGTGTGTTTTGAGCCACACATCATGCTGACATTCTTAGGTTGCTTCTGATTAGAGCTTGAACTTAAAAAGTGATGTGATGCTGCACACAGCTTGCAGCCAAAGCACACTCTGATTTTATGATTGAATGCATATGACAGCAAACCAGGCAGTAAACTTGGTGCATTTCAAGTTTTCTTTCTCTTAACAACTAACATGGCCTGAACCAAAAGGGTCTTTCCTTTGTTTCAGATGGGAGAATGAAGGCAGAAGAAAACCACTTGGATCTTGACTTGACTGCTAACCTACAAAGACACTGAGTTGACTCCATGCAAAGCAACTAGAAAATACAGCTGTTGTTTAGAAGATAGAAAGGAGCCTGAAGGCTTCACTGTACCAGACAGCAAAAAGTCTGGAGTATTTATTTGTCAGCAAAAAAAAAAATTGGATTGTTTGTTACAAATTCACTGTAGGAATTCTTTTAAGCTACTCTCAGATTTGTTCATGAACCTTCTGAATTGTTCTGAAATGTCTGGTTAACACATTTCCTCCCTTCTCCATTCCAGTTTCGTTTGAAATATATTACTTAATAAATGGTAATGCTTGTTACTGTGTGTGATGAGTTTTAAGGCTTTTAATATCTCCTGTGCTGCTTCCAGAAACCTGAGCCAGATGTGTGGCTGTGTTCACTACTCCCCAGGTTAGCTTCCTCAGAAGCCACCTACTCACTGCATAAATTAGAAGGTAATTATTAAACATGAACTATGCCTAATATGACCAATAACCATCCCAAGTGAGGAAGACCTAGAATATTTGTCACCCCTGAAAAAATTTCCTTACTAAGCAGACCCTGGATTCACAGAACATTGCATTCCTCCTTCATCCAGCCAAGATTGGTAACTTCTGAGTCAGACTGCTGCCTGGATTCTGGGAATGAGGAAACAAAGGTCTTGTGGTTACACAAACTGGTTCTTTTCAGAGTAGTGGTTTTTAACCATGGGGTGAAATGAAAACAGCTGCCAAGGGCAGTTTGCTTCCAGAAGGCACCATCCACCCCCTCGTTGTCCCCCACACATCTGCAGCTCCAGATCTTTGATGCCCTTCAGCCACTTTCTCCTGGACATTTAACACTGAATTCTCACCTTTGCAAATGCTGTGGGGTTGGATCTGAGTGGTCCAGAGGAGCTCAAGCCCAGTTCTCTGCATGCTGCTGGCAAGAGCCAAGTCCAAACAGCTGGCACGACCCCAGAAGAGCCAAGTGTGGCACAACTCCTTCCCTGCCCCTTCCCAAAGGCATCTCTGAGCACTTCCCACACACTCAGGATACTGGGATCATCTCAGTGCAGGCACCAAAATATTCCAAGCAGATGATGAGCAAGTCCTACACAGCTTAGGTCTGCTTGTCCCCATCAGTGCAGGCAAAATGGAGGGAATTGGAGATCAGACCCTTAGGGCAGGATTCTGCTCACCTAACATCAGGTGTGATGCAGGCACTGCAGCTCAGCAAACCTTTTTTTATTATTATTATTCAAGAAAACAGGGAGCTTCACCATTCACTTGACCCACTTTAGATCTTCTGGTGTCCAGTGAGCCCAACCAAGGCCGTGCCAGAAGCCCAGGCTGACTCTGGTTTCTCAGATGAAACCCATCTTGGAGTTCAGGTGTGGTGTGCTGCACTCTTAGGCACACTATGAATTCCTTTTGGAAATAAAACCCATGTTCCTCTCCAAAACCCTTGGACTAGTCAGCAGATGAGGGGCTGGTGAGAAGCAAACCTGCCAATGGCTCATTTTAGTGTCCTCATTGTCTCCCTTGGAGGTATTGCCTTCCCTCTGTCTGATACCTCAGTAGTCAGTCAGGAAATTACAGGGGATTAAAATAATGAGGCTATTTCGTATCCTTCTCCAGATGAATGCAGCCAGAACCAGACACCACAACATTTTCTAATGACTGCCTGAAAATGGGTGTGCTCAGCTCCAGTTTAGAGAGCAGCTAAAAGGCAGCGACTCTTCATCCCCATGAGAGAGGACCTTGGGTTACTACAAACCACAATTATCTCCAAAGGCTGCATTTATTTTAAATTAAAAAAAAAAATAAAAAAATCACTGTTTAAAATCAGTATCAAAAATTTCCCTCTGGTTTCCTTTGAGGAGAAACTGCAGTGACTCAACTCAGGTCAGGTCACCCTGAGAGCATTTAAAGCTTCAGACCAAGGATGCCCCAAGTGTCCTCTCCCCTGCTGCCCCGTGGCCTCACTCAGCATTATTTCCACTGCTGTTTGCAATTAAACAGAGCAGCTCTCATTGCTCCCCCTGGCCAGCTCCTCTCACCTCTGGGGTGAAAAACAAAAAGGAAAAACAAAATAAAAATCACCTGCTCCTTCCAAGGCAGCCTCAGAGTTTCTGCTCCAAGCGCCTGCTCCCTGCTCTTTGCCAAACCAAAAAGGCAAAGCCTCAGGGCCCTGGCAAACCCGAGGGAAACCTCCTTGAGGTCTCATCTCCCCTGAGAGGAGGGGGAGTGGTGGGTGCAGGGGGAGGGAGACAAGGAAGCAGTACCCTGAGGCAACCTGGTGGGAGCACAGGGAAGCCTTCTGTATGGAACCGCTGCCCCCCACACGATGCTCGTGTCCTTGGTGTCCCTTTGGGATGGATTTGGTGTCACTTTGGGATGGTTTGGGTGCAGCTCACCCCCTCATCATCCACCCTCAGCACACTGCAGCCTGGCCAGGGTGTTTGGTGCCAGGGTGGTCACAGCCACTGATCATCCCTCCAGTGGGAGCAAGAGGATGAAGCAGGTTCAGCTGGGTTCCAGCCCCATCTCCCAGCTCTTGGGGAGAAAGAGGAATTCCCGTGTTTCCTGAGGACCCCACACAGCCTGGCACCTTCCTTCAAACCAGGAGTCATCCACGAGTAATATTAATGGAATCACAGAATGGTTTGGGTTGGAAGGGACCTTAAAGATCATCCAGTCCCACCTCTCCCATGGACACCTCCCACCAGCTCCAAGCCCCATCCAACCTTCAATGCTGCCAGGGATGGGGCAGCCTGGGCCAGGGCCTCATCACCCTCACACCAAAGGATTTCTTCCTAATGCCTAACCTGTTCTCCACCATCTCATTGGGATACAGAACTGAGCAATGCCAGGAACTGATGTCAATGATCCCCCTCACTTGGGAAGCCTTTGAGCCTCCTCCACTAGCCACAGGCAGGTGTCATGTCAGTTTTGATGTTTGCTGCTTGGCAGGGACACAGGCAGAGCCAAATTTTGTTTTTCCCAAATAAAAGGGAAAGAAGGAAAAAAAAAAGGAAAAAAAACCGAGGGGGGAAAAAAAAAAAAAAAAAAAAAAAAAAAGGAAGAAAATAGGTGGGGAAGGAAATTTTATTTCCAAGCTTCTAAAAGGATCTTACAAACCACAGAGAGTAAAAAAATGCAAAACTATATATATATATTATATATATATATAATTGACAGGGTCCTCATAAGCAATTCTTCACATTATTCTAAGGGTGATAGGAGATATCATTTAACCATATATGTGTTTTTCCCATAATCCTGATCACTGCCAACAGCTGACAAAACTCTTCTTGTACAAAAGTTCCCCTGGACTGTACAGATTTCTTTTCTTGAAAGGCAAGAAGAAGGAACGAGAACCAAATTAACCAAAGTGAGAAGAAAAAAAGAAAGAAAATCTCTTCAACAAAATGTTCCCAGGTAGAGCTGTGTGATGCCTGATGCCTCCTGCACAGCTATGGGAGCTCCTTCCTCACCTCCACACCTTTCCATGCCACCAGCTTTCCCCCAACACTGCTCACTCCTCACCATCCCAGCCCTAACCCCTGCTTCCCTGCATCCAGGAGGCTCAGGCACTTCTCCAGATGAGTCCCAACCTTGCCTGGCTGCACCCCTTGACCTCAGCACCACCCCTTCCCACCAAACCTAACCTCAACCTTTTTTTTTTTTTGTTTTTTTTTTTTTTTTTTTTTTTTTTTTTTTTTTTTTTTTTGACTTCCTAACAGCTCTTTGCACCCAGGAGGAGTTAATCCAGGACCTCCATGCCCACCCACAGCACAGCTTCCAGCTCAGCATCCCTCCTGCTGCTCCAAGCATCCCCACAGCAGGGATGCCAGCAGCTGAGGAGGAGGTGGAAATAATAATTTTTCCACGGGCAAGGTGGAAAAACCCAGCAGCCCCAAAGCAGAAAGGATCTCAGGAAATAAATGCAGAGAAAACCAAGAGAGAAATGGAGCTGGGGCAGCTCCATGTGCTCCAGATTCTTGCTCGCCCTGAAATTGTTGTGGCAGCTTTTGGACATATTGCCAAAAAGTAAACAAACCCCCAGTCATCCCTTGTTCTCCCACCCCCCCCAAACAGTTTCATAAACACTTAATGTCCAGCTTAAGTGAAATCAACAGATTTAAAATCCACACCGAGAAGGAGAGAGAGTAACAAAAACGAGCTAATTCCTGTTGTCATCACAACAGCAACAAAAAAAAACCAAAAACTTGAGCCTCGGAGGCAGGGGGATAAAGAGACAGTCCCTAGGGGCTGTCCCCCCCCCACACACACACTGCAGAGGTGTGAGGGGCTCTTTGGGTCCCATTCCCAGCTGGGAACCCCCCCCCCTGGGGCCCAAACATCTCCCGCTGTCTCCAGCCAGTTTCTGTCCCAGTCCTGGGGAGGCAGCTGCTGGGGGAGGAAGGCTCAACCCTGGGGCACCCCCTCTCCTTCCAGCTCCAAAGTCAGCCCTGAGCCCCTCATCATCTTCCTCCTCCTCCTCCCTACACGTAAAACAGGCAACCACAAACACCCCAGCCAGCTGTGTGAAAGAACGGATATATTCAGCACGCACTCAATACAGCATAGCAAAAAAAAGCTGTCGTTCCCTTAAAAAAAAAAACAAAAAAACAAAACAAAAAAAAACCCGAAACAACGAACGAACAAAAAAAAACCCAAACAAAAAACAAACAAAAAAAACTAACGAGGAAAAAAAAACACAGAAAAGAGAAAAAAAAAAAAAAAAAAAAAAAAAAAAGAAAAGAGAAAAAAACCCCAAAAAAACAACAAAACCAAACAACCACCGAACTTTCAAAGTAACCACCAAAGTTTCCAAATCACTCCCCACCCGACAGCCCTGACGCTCGGGTCCTTCTGGCCCAAAGGCAACCCAGCCCCAAGGGACCCCAGCCCCAAGGGACCCCCAGCCCAAGGGACCCGCAGCCCCAAGGGACCCCAGTCCCAAGCCGTTCCTGCCCAGCAAGGGGCCCAAGGTGGCCCTGGCTCCCTGGTCACCCCCCGTGCTGCAGCACCCAGCTCCTCCCGTGGTGCCCAGGGTGCTCCCCCCGGGGGTGGGCCGGCCAGCGGTACCGCTCTGGTTCTAGCCCGTGCAGTTATTTGGGGGAGGGGGAGGACACACACCCCAAAATAACAGAAAGCAGAGGGGGGGGGGGTTAGGGGNCCCCCCCCCCCGTGGTTCCCAGCCCATGGCACTCAGTGCCACATTCAGTCTCTTCCTAAAATCCTCCAGGGATGGAGAATCCCCCCCTCCCTGAGCAGCCCATTCCAATGCCTGCTCACCCTCTCTGGAAAGGATTCCTTCCTAATATCCAACCTAAACCTCCCCTGGCAGAGCTTAAGACCTCTTGTCTGACTGGTAGCTGCCTGGGAGAAGAGACTGACCCCCCCCCTCTGGCTCCAACCTCCTTTCAGGGAGTTGTAGAAGGCTCTCCAAGGCTTGGAAACCCCTCCAGGGATGGGGATTCAATCACCTCCCTGGGCAGCCTGTGCCAGCGTTTGATGACCCTTTCAGTGAAGAAGTTTCCTCTGGGATCCAATCTAAACTTCCCCTGGCACAACTAGAGGTCGTTTCCTCTTGTCCTGTTGCTTGTTCCTCAGGAGAAAAGGCTGACCCCCCCCTTTCCTTTCAGGAAGTTGTAGAGAGCCAGAAGGTCCCCCCTCAGCCTCCTTTTCTCCAGGCTCTCCATGTCCCTCACAAGCTCCTTATAAGACTTGTGCTCCAGATCCTTCCCCAGTGTTGTTGTGCTTCTTTGGACTCACACCAGCACCTCACTGTCCTTCTGGTACCTGGGGACCCAAAGCTGACCCCAGGAGCTGACCCCCTGCCATCTCCCACCATCTCATTCCACAAGAGGGGCTGGTGGGTTTCCAGAGGGATGGTAACTCTGCACAGGGACAGGACTGGAGTCTGCTTGGGTGTTTTGGGGCCATCCTGCTCATAGCAGAGCTCCTGGCTTGGACCTTTCTGGGTCACAACTGATGTTCATGAACACCTGGCAGTTCCCTGGGCTGGATCTTGGGGATCCCACCAGCAGATATGACCCCCCAGCCTGGCCAGGCAGTGTGGGCAAGGGCAGGAGGGGACAGCAAAGGGCCAGATGGACATGTTCCTCCATGGAGGGATGGCTCCCACCCACCAACACCCTCCCTCTGGTTTTTAACACAAGCTAAGCTGCAGCAGCCTCCCCCCTGGCTGCCCCAGTTCCTGGTCCCAGTGCTGTACAGGGGCTGATGGTGACACTCACCTGCCCTGGAGAAGCTGCTCTCCTCCACTGCAACAGCAACACAGACAGGTGAGTGTGTGGCCACAGAACCCTCCCCTCTCCCAGCCC
>JAAWXA010000053.1:2283240-2302432 GCA_038090715.1 Florisuga fusca
GGGAAGGGACAAGTTGGCCCCCCCCCCCCCCCCCAGCCCTCACCCCCCTGATCCACTGGGGGACAGGGATGTGGCCCCCAGCCCCTCCGGAGCCCCAGCATGGCTGGAGGGGGTGTTCACCTCTGCTGGCTGTCATGTACACACACTTCTTGTCCTTGTTGATGGGCCGGGGCTTGCCCGGTGCCCAGGAGATGAAGTTGAGGAGGGATCCATCAGACCACCTGGGAAAGGCACCACCACAGAATCCCGGAATCAGTCGGGTTGGAAAGGACCCTCTGGCATCATCAAATCCAACCCTTGATCCACTCCCTCCTGTGGTTCCCAGCCCATGGCACTCAGTGCCACATTCAGTCTCTTCCTAAAAAACCTCCAGGGATGGAGAATCCCCCCCCTCCTCCCTGGGCAGCCCATTCCAATGCCTGATCACCCTCTCTGGAAGGAATTCCTTCCTAATATCCAACCTAAACCTCCCCTGGCAGAGCTGCAGCCCATGGCCTCTTGTCTTGGGAGAAGAGCCCGACCCACCCCGGCTCCAACCTCCTTTCAGGGAGTTGTAGAGAGTGATGAGGTCTCCCCTGAGGTCCCCACCTCCCTCGGATGTTCCCCACAGGACACGTGCTCCAGTGCCAGGGGGGACACGAGGCCCCAGAGTGACTCAATGAATGGGACACCCTAATGGGGACTTTGTCCCCCCCACCACTGCCCTCTCTTGGGTGAGAACCCTCCATCCCAGCACCCCAGGGTGGGCCCCCGAGACGGAGGTGCTGAGCTTGGTGCTGTGCAGGCTTGGGGACAGTGGCACGGGGACAGCTGTCACACTTACTTGAACCTCCCGTCGTTCTCGTAGGTGTGCAGCCCGATCCACCAGTGCTGCTCCTGTCCCCTGGAGAACTGCAGACCCGAGGGGACACGTCAGACATGACAGATGGGGACTGTCCTTGGGGACAGAGGTGCCACCCCAGGCATGGGGAAGAGGCAGCTCTCCTGTTGCTTGCACTGCAGTGATCCCCAACCCCACCCCCAGCCACCAGGACCTGTCACCACCACACCAGACCCCTCACAGAACCCCAGACTGGGTTGGGTTGGAAGGGACCTTAAAGCCCACCCAGTGCCACCCCCTGCCACGGGCAGGGACACCTCCCACCAGCCCAGGGGGCTCCAAGCCCCATCCAACCTGGCCTTGAACCCTCCAGACAAGGATGGAGGGAGCAGCCACTGAGGAGGCAGCGGAGCCCATTGGCACCCAGGAATGTCCCTGTCCCTGTCCCCCTGGTACCTTCTTCAGGTTCTGGCCCAGGAAGTGCAGCTCAGCCTCGCTGTGCACTGACACCAGCTCTGCCTGGACCCAACCACAGATGCGCTGAGCCTGTACCCAGGTCAGATGGTCCTCAGAGAACCTGTACTCAGCCTCCTGGTACTTCACCCATTCTTTGCTGCCTGCAGGCAGGGAACAGTGTCACGCTGTGTGTGACACTCACTGGCTGTGCCACCAACACCCATCACCCCATCCCTCGCTCCCCCCACGGGTTGGGCTGCTCTGCTTTCACCCTCCTCAGGTCAGCATCCAGCCAAGGGGCCTGATCCTGCCTGGTCCCTGCAGGCAGCAGTGCTGGGCAGGAAGAGGCCAGTGGGATGTGTGGGTTGCCTTCCATCCCACCACCCTAACACAGGGTCCATCCTCCTCTGGGTCACAACTGAGGGACGTCCCCCAGGGACCACACTGAGGTGGCAGATGCCTGGGGAGGACAGACTGGACCAGACAGACACTCGTGGGCAACACACCTTCAGCTGTGATCTCTGGTTCCTTCACATCAGCACCTGGAGAACAGGCAAGAAGAGGCCTTCAGCAGGATGTGGGGCTGGGATTCTCCTGCTGATCCTTGCCTGCAAACCACTCCAAGGCTGAGATGCCCTCCTGAATCCCCCGGGGATGGAGAGCACCTCTCCCAGCCTCAGAATGAGGACTCATCCTCCCACGAAAGAGCAACCATTGGGAGGGAGGTGACCAAGAGTCACTCCACCAGCCTGCAGGCAGATTTATTGGAAGCTGAAGGGTCTGGGGGTGCTTCAGTGGGGCACCTTTGGGCAGTTTGCAGATCCAGTCCAGCTGGGCTTCACACTGCATGGGCATCCACTGCAGGGAGGCGAGGTCCAGCACCGCGCAGGTCCGGATGTCATCGTCGTCGTAGTTACTGCGGTCAAAGTTGTGGTAGAAAAACTGGGGGGGGTCAAGAGAGACAGGTGGTGTTGGGCATTTCCACCAGCACCAGATTCAACCCCTTCCTTCCCCCCCCCTGCACCCCAAAATCCCAAGGGGTGCCCTATTACCCCAAAATCCCCCTGGACTCACCCCCAGCCCGTCACTCCACTTCCAGCTCCTGTCCCCCGACGGGTCCCGCCGGTTCAGGCCGATCCAGAACCAGTGCTGCTCGTGGAATTCTGGCTCCAGCTCCCTGTGGGGAGCCAAGCAGGAGGGTTTACACTTATAAAGAATGAATCCCAGACTGGATTTGGGTTGGAAGGGACCTTAAAGCTCATCCAGTGCCCCCCCTGCCATGGGCAGGGACACCTCCCACCAGCCCAGGGGGCTCCAAGCCCCATCCAACCTTCAACACTGCCAGGGATGGGGCAGCCACAACTTCTCTGGGAAACCTGGGGCTCAGCACCCTCACCCCATGGAATTTCTTCACTATACATATACATCTAGATGCACAATTTGGCCTTTTTTAGTCCTCAAAGCCCACTGTCCCCACACCACCCGAAGGCAAGAGCTCGGGTAACAGGCATGCAGGGTGAAGCAGTTTGAAATCCAAGCCCCATCCCCAAATTACACCAAATTCCCTGTATTCCCTCTCTGGTGCAGCCCTACTGAGTAATCCACTTTCCAGAGACATGTTCACACTCACGGAGCCACATCCATGCCCACTTCCACGTGTACCAGGGCACAGGGACAGGGTGTGTGCCCAGTGGGACACCCGGAGATGCAATCAGCCCCTCACCCAAAAATCTTGTTGAGGGTGTTGGCGACGAAGTGCTCCTCCTCGTAGCTGCCCAGGCTGAGCAGCTGAGCCCCCAGCTCCCGGCAAAACCCCTGTGCTGCGATCCAGCTCTTCTTCTCTTGCAGTTTCTCAAAGTTGAACACCTGCAGAGGGAGGAACCAGCAGTGGAGAGGGCTCAGGAGTGGAGCAGAGCACCCTGCCCACCCTCTAGGTACCAGCACCCCGGGGCACGCTGCCACCCCCCCATCCCCAACCGTGAAATCCAGGCTGTCCTTTACCAAAACATCTCCCTTCCCCTCTTCCTTCCCCCCTTCCCTCCTCCCCTGCACCCCCAGGGAGGGACATGCACCCCCACAATGGTCAGGACAAGCCCCCCCCGGGTCCCCTCACCTTGTAGCAGTGACGGAGCTTGGAGTCAGAGCTCCATCCCAGGGGACAGGTGGCAGAGAGACTGGGTGTGGGGTAGGGACTGGGCAGCTCGGGGTTGACCGGGGTGCCCAGGTTCTGCCTGCAGATGTACTTGGCCTTGAAGGTGCTGCAGTTCTTCACCTCCCACAGCCCCATGGAGCTGCCAGTGGCCAGGGCCACGCAGCCACCTTTGTTGTAACCTGGAGCACTCACGGGAGAGGGGAGGATGACAGCCTTAGGGCTGTTGGACTGTGCCAACACCCATCACACGGAAAGAGGACATCCCCATCCCACCCAGGGTCACCCCCTTACCGGGCTGGTCACGGTTCCAGTGGGTGTACATGACCTCATCACCACTCAGCCAGTGGAAAGCACCCGTCCCGTTGATGTCCTGCAGTGCTGTCCAAAAATATTCCCCATCCCAGCCATAGATGAGGCTGCTGACATACGCCTGCTCGAACCTGGAGGGGCAGCAGGAGCAGGTGATGCTCGGAGCTGACACCAGATCTTGCAGCCCTTGCAAGCAAAACCACTCAGGTGACACCCACCCCCCCTGTAGGGTCTCATTTTGGGGTGAAGCCACCAGCACTGGCAGGACACTGACCTGTTGGTGATGGTGACCAAGGTGGAGCTGTAGTCAGAGCAAGTCTTGCGAGCGTCGCTGTAGGGGACACGGTCCTCACCCAGCCAGAAGCAGGAGGGACTGTGCCACTTCCAGCCCTGGGGACAGGTGACAGGGGACATAGAATCATAGAATTTTCAGGGTTGGAAGGCACCTTTAAGATCATCCAGGTCCAAACCCCCTGCCATGGGCAGGGACACCTCCCACTTGAACCCTGTCCAGCCTGACCCTAAAATCTTCCAGGGATGAGGCTTCCACCACCTCTCTGGGCAACCTGTGCCAGTATTTCACTCCCTTCATGGGGAAGAACTTCTTCCTAACATCTCATCTAAATCTACCCTCCTCTAGTTTGAATAAAAATAACGTCTAGTTTGACATCCACCACCTCTCACCCCAACCCTTCCCAGAAGAATGGGGGATGAGAGCAACATCCCACATCCCTCACCTCCACCTTTCTCCTGGGAGGTCTCCCACCCCTGGCCACCCCAGCTTGACCCCGTTTAGCTTTGAGCTCCAAGAAGCCCCCAGTCCCAGAGAACATCCCTGCAAGGAAAACAAACACCCAGGCAGCTTCAAAGCCTTGGAAGAGCTCTCCTGCCAACATCCAACCCCGGCTGGGGCGTGGGGAAGGGAACACGATCCTCTTTTTATCCACCACGGGGCCAAATCCAGTGTGATCCCACCACAGCCCACTTTAATCCCTTGCCTTGTTGATGTTGGAGCCATTCTGAAGCCAGAAGCACAAGAGTGACAGTTTCCTGCCAAAGCAGGGAGGGAGGTGGCCCTGGGGCTGGCAGCAATGGGGTGGGGGGGTTGGTGGTGGGAGAAAAAACTGGGATGGGAAGGGGAAGGGTCAGAAGGTGAGTGGTTCCCAGCTCCCACATCCTCCTGGCACGCTGGGAAGCAGCACTGAGGTTTTAACCCTGGGTCCCCCATGGATTGGAAGGACAGTGGGGGGACAGGTGCCATCTGCAGCATCACTGTCACAGCAAGGAGAGCAACTCTGGGAGGCCAAGAGGAAAATGAAGCCAAATCCCTGGGGTTTTATCCCCCCAGGTTCCTGCTCCTGCAGCCTTTTCCCAAACCCTAGCAAATCCAGGGATGGGCCCACCATGCAGGAACAGCATGGACACCCCTGAGCAGCTGTGAAAGGAGTCCAGCATGGGGCAGTGCAGGTCCCCAGTATTCCCAGTGGGGTCCAGATGGCCCCAGAGGAGTCTGCAGTCATCCCCAAGCCTCAGCACCTCTAAATGCTGAGGTTCCTATGCACTGAGCACCACATCAAGTCCCTCCGATCCAAAAAGGGAGCAGGATGGGACCATCAACCCCAACTGGTGCCTCCAAGTCCCAACCCTAGTGTGACCCCCCACATCCCTCTCCACCTCTGCCTTTCCCATAACCCAAACATCCCTCCCCCTTTGCTCCCTTAAAGGCTGCTCCAAACATAAAGGAGTTTTGGAAAGGGGGAGAAAAAAAGTGCAAAAACAACATTAAAAAAAAATATAAATCCCAGCACAGTGGATGGACAAGGACCAGGGCTGATTTCCTGTGCCAGATGCCACCTCTTCCCCATCAGTCTCATCATCCAGGTGGCCAATGGCCCCATCGAGGATGAGAAAAGGGAGGAAGGATGGGAAAAGGCCCCTTTCCTCCCAGGGATGCATTTCTGCTGGGCACTCAGGGCCAGGGCAAGACTCTGGTGGGACAGGGAGTGAATCCACGTGGGGACATGCTATAAAGACACGTTTGTCCTGGGTGGACAAGCAGGGCAGTGGTGGCACACTGCCACCAAGTGCTTCACCTCCAGCACCCTCCAACACTGGTGCTCCTTCAGCTCTGCTTTCTCCCCCCAAAATCTGACCCAACTGACCCCAGGCTATGGCTGCCAGGGTTTGTGTCTGCTGGCATGGGGTAAAAACCCAGGAGGAGGCCAGCAGCACTTCCAGGAGCTGGCCCAAGGGGCTGTTTGCTGGTCCAAGTGTGTGCTGGCTCACTCGGAGGTGTTGGGAGATGTTCCAGAGCAGTGGCAGTGCCAGGATCACCACTCCAGAGACTTTGCAAAAAAGGCACAAAAAAGAGAATTCCCAGCCAGCGTGGGAATGGGGAGGCCTCAGCCCCTGAACTGACAGCTGGGGAAACTGAGGCAGGGAACAGGAGGGGTGACAACCTGCCAGTTTGGTGGCCATGTCCCCCTCCCCAGCCCCCAGCCCCATCACGGGGCTGGCAGCTGCCTCCATCCTGCACAGAGCAGCTTTGCTGCCAGGTGTTGGCAGAGAGAGGGGCAAGGGAAAAAGAAATTAACATCCCTGCTGGCAACCGAGCCAGCCCAAAGGGGAGGATTTGGGATGGTGCAGACACGTGTTTTGTCCCAATTTCTACCCCTGGGCCTCACGCCAGCAGAGAAGTGAGAGGCTCAGCACCCCCAGGATGCTCTGGCCCTGGACACAGCAGCTCTGGGTGCTGCTCAGGGCTCTCTGAGATGGTTTTGGGGAGAAGTTCCCTGTGATCTCCAAAGCCCCCAAGCATCCCCGAGCTGTGGAGCAGCTCCTCCTGCCCCAGGTCCCCCTCACCTTTCTGCACCCGTGGTCATCCTCCTCCTTCTCCTGGCTCACCCGACCAGGTTTTTTGCAGATGGAGGGCAGGGTCTGGTTGCAGGGGCTGTCGTTCCACCTCCCTTCCTGCACAGGGTGAATAAGAGCAGAACTCAGCTCAGCCAACAGCCCAGGGGATGCCTCAGCCCCTCCAACCCCATGGGGGCTCCACGGACTTTTCTTCCCTACATCAGGATGCTGGGCTGGATCTCTCCCATCCCAATGTCTTCCCCTCAACTGGGATGAGAGGTGTTCAACCCCAGCTCCCTGAGGTATCCCTTCCCTGGCCACGAGGTGCAGGATGAACCTCTGGCTCTCACCGGTCCCCAGATGGTCACACAATCTTCCAGGCTGTCACGGAAGTTGTTGGGCTCGAAGGGATGCCAGTAAGTGAACCTCACAGGTGTCCCATCCGACCATTCAAAATTCATCTGCAGCTTGAGGTCATTCAGGCCAATCCAGAGCTCCTCCACATCTGCCAAGAGAGGGATTGGGGGGGGTGTGTGTGTGTAAAATTCCCTCTGTCCAGCTGAAACCCAGCAGAAACCTCCCTGGGACATCAGCTCCTCTGATGGGACCACAAAGCATCTGCCCAAACCCTGCTGCAGGGCTCAGCCTCTAAGTCCAGCTGTGCCAGCAGGCTGGAGAGGGCAGGGCAGCTCCTGCCCACAAGGATTGACTCCCCAGAGGTGAAAACACAGGGAAATTTGCCAGCAGTTTTCACAGGGAGGTGCTGGGAGCAGCAGAATGGTCCAAGTCCCGTGAGCAACTGGTTTTCGACCATTCCTTCCCACTCCATCCCTGTCTGGGACACGGCTCCAGCCTTCCTCCACCCTCCTCCAGCTCCTGCATCCCTCAGCATCAACTCTCTCCAGCCCCTCCTTGGGTCCCAGACTTTGGGATTGTGTTGGGAACATCCAAACCCACCCAAGGGTGACCCTAAGGGGAGGTGGCACAGGCAGGGTCTGGAGAATGGTGGCATGGGTGCTCCCCTGGACCACATCTGGGCTGAAACTTCTCCCCAGGTAGCATCCCAGCTCTGACACATCCCAACCTGGGAAGCTCCAACTCAAACACTTCATGGGAAAGATAAACCTGGGCCACTGCAGGCAAAACTTTCCCCTTCACTTGACCTCCTGTCCTGGGCAGATTTAGCAGTGGGAGGTGCAGCCTCCTCCAGCAAGGCCAGCTGGACTTGTTTTCCCATCTTTTTTCTCCACTAACCAGCTGGGATTAGTGCCATTCCCAGCTGCAGCTGAGGATTTTCCTCCCCAGCTCCCAGCAGGCTCCTGGGAGCAGCTTTCCCACTAGCTGGATGGAGGATGCACCTGGAGCACCAGCTCCTCCCAGCATCATCTCACCTCCCAGCCCAAAATCTCTGCTCCCTTCATGACCACGGATCAGAACAAGAGATGTGCAGAGATGGGACCTTTCCCCAGTGCCCAGGATGGGATGGGAAGGTGCTGTGGGCACAGCAGGCTCCCCCTTACCTTGTTTGATCTGCTTGGTGACAAATTCCAGCTCGGAGAGGGTGTGGATGCTGACCAGGTCCCCCCCACTCCTCAGGCAAGTTTTTTTTGCCTCCTGCCAACTCTTCTTCTCTCCCACCAGGCGGTAGCAGTTGGACTGGAAGGGCTGCCAGCTGGGCTCACAGTCCACCTTCACCTCTGACCACGAGTCTGGCAGGACACAAAGCAGCCTGAGAGCTCCTGACTCCACTCTCCAACCCTCTCCCTGGCAGGACCCAGAGTCCCACTGGGTGCTCAGGAGATGAAGACAAAGCAAGGGAGTGAAAGCTACAGCCCAAATGTGCCATGGAGAGGTGGGGGTGGCTTTGGAGCTCCAGGGACAAACCAAAATGCCTTTTTTTTTTTTTTTTTTTTTTTTTTTTTTTTTTTTTTTTTTTTTTTTTTTTTTGATTTTGCAGAGGAGTGATGGCAGAGCAGAAACCACCCCATCCCCTGGGGATCACAAGGGTCCCTCAGCTCCTCTGGATTCCTCTCTTACTGTCCAACCCACAACTGCACTGGGTGTTCTGAGGGGGTTGGAGGGAGGGGATGCTCCACTTTTCCCAGATCCAGGGCACAGCAGCAACGTGGGGACACCAAAACCCATCTCCAGGAGCTGCTCTTGGACAACATCCCCTGACGGTGCTGGGTTGGGAGCACAGCCAGCCAGAATATGGGAATGAATACCCCTTCCTGGTGCTTGTCACATCCCACCCCCCACCCCCCTTCTCCAACTCACCTGTCAGGAAGGGGTCAGTGGTGGCATTGGGCTTCTTCTTGCAGACGTAGGGCAGAGCGATGCCGCAGTCCCGGTTCTGCCACCCCCCCGAAGACTCGGTCCGGATCACCCCACAGTTCTCCTCACTGGGGTTGTCTGGCTGGTCTGGGACATAAAGGGAGGGGGACATTGCTGAGGAGGTGGTGGGGCTGGGGCAGAGCCCCCGAGGCTGGGCAGGCAGGGAGGGGACCACGCAGAGGCTGTGGGTGGCAGAGTCCCTGCTCCGGCATCAGTGAAAAATCAGTTTGGTTTGTTATTTTTGGATGCTGAAGAAGTGAGCCCATGTGTCCAGGATTATCCACGGTGCCTCCGTGCTCAAGGCACCTGGAGCATCACTATTTTACCTAGAAATATTAGATGGCAGCTTGGGAGGGAGATGGTACCAGACCTGGAGTGTTCCCACCTGTCCCCAGATCTCCTCCTGGGCTATCACTGTCCCCCCACGAGTGCCTTTGGCTGATGGCACTGGGGACAACCAGAGCAGCCCTCACAACAGGTCCTTCTGCCCCCCTCAGCACCCCAGGGACAGAGAAGCTTGTCTGAGGTTGGGGACCACTCCTCAGCACCGAGCTGGGGTCCAACAACCCTCCAAACAAGGGTGCTCGACCCGGGTTATCCACAGGGTTTGCCAAGTGACAATTCCCTCCTTCCCCCCCAGCATTCTGTCCCCACAATTCCAGCTCCTCAGACATCCCAGGCTGGTCCACCTTGGGGCTCTCCATCCCCAGGCAGTGAGGGGACAGCCCATGCCACCTCCCCTGCCACGGTGCCACCTCCAATGGTCACAGAGTGTTTTCCCCAATCCCACCCTAAGACCTTGGGCTCACCACTCTCCCAGTTGAGGTACTTGAGGGGGGAGTTGTCTGACCACTGCCATCCTCCATTGATGTCCAGGTCGTTGAGTCCAATCCAGAGGGTGGAGCTGTACCCCGTCAGCAACCCTGGGACCAACACACCCAAAGGGGCAGGGGTCAATCCCCCCCTGTCCCCAACCCAACCCCAGGCTGTCACCATCCCCAAACCAACAGGCAGAACAACCTGGCACCCGGGGACAGCCATGGGACCACCAGGTTTAGCCCAGGTGAGGAGGACAGGGATGCTGCCACCCCCTCACCATTGATGTAGGTCTGCTCGTGGATCTCGGTGATGCTGAGCAGGTTGGCTCCTTGCTGCTCACAGCTGTTCCAGGCCTCCCTCCATGAGAGTGTGGACTGGAAGTTGAACTGGTAGCAGCTGTTGGTGAGGTGGTCCTTGTCCCAGAAGGTCTCACAGTCATTGCCTGCAGGGATGAGCAGGCTCAGCACCCAACCCAGCCCCATCCTCAGCTCCAAAACCCTCCCCAGACCACAACCCACGAGGAGCAGTGGGGCTGTTCTGGCACGGCAGGGAAGGGAGGAAAGATGCTCACAGGAGGAAGGATGAGCCTGGAGGGAAGGGAAGAAGCTGGAAAGCCCTCAGGAAGGAGGATCAGGAGGGCTCTGCTTTTCCCTGGGGGACACATCCTCACCACACTTACTCTTTATGGGGCAGAAGCCCCATCGCTCGTCCTTGCCGTAGTCCTGGGTGGTGGCACACCAGAGGTGACCGTCCTCCCGCCCCGTGCTGGTGCACTCGTGGAACCACTGGTTGTCATACTTGAAGGGGATGGTGCAGGGCTTCCCGTGGGAATTGCCCTGGATGGTGTAAATCTCTGTGGAAAAGGAGGAGCCCGTGCTTGAGGTTGCATCTACAGGGGACGGGGAGAAATTCTGGAGGCAGGTTTGGGGATGAGTGGGTGCCCAGAGGTTTGCTCACTCCCCGTCACCCTAACCCCACCTGGGTGCCTGGAGGTTTGCTCACTCCCCACCACCCTGACCCCCACCTGGCTCCCATCCTGCTCCTCCACATCCCCAAGCTCCCATCCCGGTGTTGGTTTGGGATAGGACAAACCCAAGGGGGCCTTACCAGAGTAGGGCACGGAACACAGGTCCTCCTCGGTGCCATAAGTCCTCCACTGGGATCCCCGGGCCTGATCCCCTCTTTCCGAGGTGGAATTCCCTGCCTGGGCACCCAGATGTTGGGAAAGCTGCTCCCCCAGCCCCCGGCAGCTCCAGCGCATGTTGATGGACTCGCGGTCACACTCGTAGGTGGCCAAGGGGTGAGTCCCCCCCGTGGCGTTGGCCCCGTGCCAAGACACCCCCAAACACTGCATGGCCCCCACGTTGAAGAGGCGGTTCCGAGAGACCCATTTCCACTGTTGGGCCGGGGTGCTGGAATTGCAGACCTTGGATAACCTCACCAGAGAGTCCTTGGTCTCCAGGCAGCCCTGAGCGCCCGCGTTGTAGATCAGGAAGACTTTGGAGTCTGGGGGAGAAAAAAAAAAACAAACATGAAAAAAAGGGGAAAGGGTTAAAGCAGAGGTGAAACCCTCAGCACCAGAAGGACACCGAGATGTTGGAGAGAGCCCAGAGGAGGTCCTGGAGCTGCTGGAACAGCTCTGCTCTGGAGTCAGGTTGAGAGTTGGGGGTGTTCAGCCTGGAGAAGAGAAAGCTGCAATGGGGAGACCTTAGAGCACCTTCCAGTGCCTGAAGGGGCTCCAGGAATGCTGGGGAGGGACTTGGGATGAGGCCCTGGAGGGATGGGAGGAGGGGGAAGGGTTTCCAGCTGCAAGAGGGGAGATGGGAGGGAGAAATTCTTTGGGGTGAGGGTGTTGAGCCCCAGGTTGCCCCCAGAAGCTGTGGCTGCCCCATCCCTGGCAGTGTGGAAGGTTGGATGGGGCTTGGAGCCCTCTGGGCTGGTGGGAGGTGTCCCTGCCCATGGCAGGGGTGGCACTGGGGGGGCTTTAAGGTCACAGAATCACAGAATGTTTAGGTTGGAAGAGACCCCCAAGCTCATCCAGTCCAACCTTTGACCAACACTACAGACAACTACTAAACCACCTCCTTAAGGTCCCTCCGACCCAAACCAGTCTGGGATTCTGTGATCACTGGGGGTTCAGCACCCCAGCACCCTGGCCCCCTTCCCATGCAGATTAACCTTTGGGCCACAGCACCTGACATGCTGGAAACCACCATTCCACAGCAGACACAACCCTGGGGCTTCCCCTGATGCCTGTCCTTGGGGTGTTGGGCTCCAGGCAGGGTGACAGGGATGGGTGTTAACACCCAGAGCCAACTACACCCTCATGACATCCTCCTGAAACCCCAACAAGTGGCTTTAAGGCACAAAGAACCATCCAGAACCGAGTTCCCAGCTGTTCCCCAAATCATCATCACAGCACCAGAGGAAGCCAGGCCAAGGGCTCCAGCTGGAGAAAAACAGCCCAAGGAAATGGAGGCAGCATCCAGCATTTTAATGGGCATTTGGGGAGCTGTTTAAAAAAAACAACAAAACAACAAAAAAACCAAACAAACAACCCAAAAATTCAGAGCAAACAAGAACTTGGAGGGAAAGTCTTCCATCACAGGGTGCTATGGCCCCCAAAATCAAACCAGCACATCAGGACCTTCCCAGATCCCAGCCTGGGTGCTGGGAGGTGGGAGCAGGGCAAGAGAAGAGGTGGCAGGAGCTCAAGTTCTGATCACCTTGCTGAGAGGAGAAATTCTGCTCCCCAAGCCCAGCTGAGTGCAGGTCCCTGGCTCCTGCCCATTGCCACCCCAAGGGGTCCACCAACCCCTCAAATCCATCTCCAAACCTGTAGAAACCAGTAAACCCAAGACCTTGGACTGGGAGATGTTGCTTCAGCTGATGGGTCATTTTTAAAAGGTTTTTTTTTTTTTTTTTTCTTCAAGTGCAAATTTCTAAGCTAAAAACCCACCCCAGGGGCTCACGCAGCCACTTCTTGCCCCAACAAAAAGCTGCCCATCAACAAAACCACTTTTATTCCTTTTTTTTTTTTTTTTTTTCCTACCAGAAATCAGAGCAAACTCTTAGGCCCTGCTATATTTAGCTTTGGTTTGCTTTGGTTTTTTGCCATTGGATGAATTTTTTGGGCTGAAAAGGTTTTCATTTCCTATTCCCCCCCCCAAAAAAACCTCACCCTGCCCCAGCTGTGTTGTTACAGCAGCTCCAGAATGTTCAAGCAAGAAAGAGCTCAGCTCACTGGACCTTCCTGACTTGTTTCTGAAAGGGAAAAAAAAAAAAGAACTGGAGGGAGGAGGAGGACACCCCCATACACACACCTCATTTCAGAGCTTCAGCCCTGACACAGCTCCAGAAAAAAAAAAAAAAAGATGAAAAAAAGGCTCATTCCCCAGCTGGGATGACGTCAGTGATGACCTCAAATAAAGAAAAGTGAAGCCCACGGGATGACCACCAGGGCATCATCACCTGTTGCTCTTGCACGTGCACGTGCAAGAGCAACAGGTGATGATGGGAAAAGGGAGATGGAATTTCTCAGAAAAAAATATTTTTCACTTATAGCAAGTGAGAAAGCAAACAAAAAATCCAGAGGGAGACAATTTCAGCTGGCTGAATCTCAGTTCCTGAAGCTGGTGCTGATGTTCCCCCTAACTGGAACTGGTTTGATCCTGAGCTGGACACCAGGAAACCACCTCACCCCCCCCACCACCACCAAACCCCCATCCCACTGGGTCAGCACCAGCCAGGGCATCACTCAGCCCATCACTTCCCTCCTCCCCCCTACAGCCAGGGGTGCTGCAACCCCCCCTCAGCACTGGGGGAAAAACTGGGAAGTCTTTAAGGACTTCTGGGGTGATGCAGCATCACTCCCATGACCTGACGGAGCCAAGTACCAGGCAGGATGAGGCCTCCTTGGCTCACAGGCTGGGCCTCCAGGAGCCAAAACACTTGGGTTCTAGGAGCAGAAGTTGCTCCACCATGGCCATAAGGGTCAGCAATGGGACATCCTGCTCTGCTTATCCACTAACCAACCCAGCCTTGCAAGAAAAAATTAATAGGGTTGGAAAAAAATCCCAGGAGCTGGGGTCAGGGTGCTCAGCATCACTTTGGAGCCAAGGGACACTGTGTGAGGGTGATGCTCAGTGGCAGCCAGGCAGGGACCTGATGCTCAGAGGAAGCTGTCCAGACTGGATGGGGCAGCCCTAGGGCTGGAAAAAGCACAAAATATCATTTGAATCTAAAAAGAGAAGAGCTGGAGGTAGGAAATTATAGGCTGAGGGTTTTGGGCTGCCCCCGCAGCTCAGCCCTATGGCTCCTGTGCCCAAAGCAGGCAGAGAAGGGCACAAAATGTGCTCCCCAAGTCCCTGCAGAGCCCTGGGGGAATAGGAGGGATCCAAAACACAGGATTCAACCCCCCTGCAGCCCTCCCTGGGGCTCCCAACCTCTCCCTTTGCAAAAATCTCTGCACACCAATGGTGGGAGCAGCTCCTGGAGAGGCTGGAGCTGGGGAGGGGAAGGGAGGGGGGGGAGAGACCAGCTCCATCTCACCACACCTCAGCAAAAGGATGCACTGTGCTTCCCCCCAAAAAATATGCTTTTATTTCCCTTCTTCACAGGGAATTCAGGGCTGACATCACCCCAGGACATCACTTGCTCTGGCCCCAGCACCACTGATGGACTTCAACACCTACAGAGGACATGGTTTCCCAGGGGAAGAGCATCAATCCTGTTTTTCCTGGTCTCCCTGCCAAATCCAGGCTCTCCCTGACCATGGCCCCAGCTGCCCCTTGCAGAGGAACCCCCCAAAACATGGCCAGGAGCTCTCTGGGGGGACAGTCCCCTCCTCGAAGGTTTCTCTGCTGCAGACATGGCCATGGATGTGGTTTGTTCTAAACCACCCAGGAAGAGCAGCAAATCTCCAGTTGGTTCTGGTTGGAAAAGCCCTTGAAGATCAGCAGGTCCAACTGTTAGCCCAGCTCCAGCAGGTCTAGGGCTAAACCACATCCTCCAGCACCCCATCTCCAAGGCTTTGAAAATCTTTAGTTTCTGCTAAGAAAGAGCCAACCTAAAATCCTGAAGCACAACAGCAAACTCAGCTCTGCCAGGGCTCCCAGGAGGTCCTGAGGAGCTCTTGACCCCTCTGCAAGGACAAGCAAACCTGCTGACCACCACCTGCCTGTGGAGCTGGGAGCCCAAGCAAAAGTTTTGACCATCACGTCCTGAGACAAGAAACCTCCCAGGGCACAGAAAAGAGGGAGGTTTCAGCCTCAGCCTCCTGCTCTCATCCTGCAAGAAAACAGGCCACAGCCACCCCAAATTCCCTGCCCCAAACTGTGGGCTTTTCAACCCATTATCACTGCCCAGGGGTCAGCAGCAGCTCCCAAACCCAATGGCACTGATGGGAGAAGAGCTGCAGGAAGCAGAAGCTCATTCCCAACAAACAGGGTGGGATGCACCAGGCTCGGGGGGAGAAGCAAAATAAAACCAACCCAGGATATAAAAAAAAAAACCCCAGCAGAAAAAGGATCAGAAAATGTTGCTTGTTGACAGCAGGAAGGTTTCTCCAGGGCTCAGCTGGCACAGCCCTGCAGGAAGGGAGGGAAATCCAGGGATGGGGAGAGGCCCAGTCCAAAAACTCACCCTCTGGTGATGTTTGGGAGTGCAGGAGCCCAGGGCTGCACCCCAGCCCTGCAGCAGCTACACTGATGGATGCTGCAGAGCCACAGAAAAGTCCTTTGGCTCCACCTTAAATATTCCTCTGGGGGAAAATCCCCCTTTCCCAGAACACTCCCAGCAAAGCCCAGTGTCACCACCGCTGTGTGGGTGATGCCATCCCCAAGGCTGCAGCATGGAGAAGAGCAAAAGCGTGGTTATTGCCAGGAGAAACAGGACATTTGGGCCCGAGGAAGGAGCCTGTGTGTCCCTCCAAGGGCTGGGAAAGGGAAGGAGCATCCAGGAAAGCAGCAGTTGTGCTGATGGGAGCTCCTGGACAGCAGAGCAGGAGCATCCCGGATGCCACCACCCAAGGGTACCAGAGCAGTCCCAGCCCATGGGAAGGGAATCACTGCCACACCTCCATCCCCCCCCCCAGCCTTGAGCTGCTTTTCAGCATCTTTAAACTCTCTGCAACCCCTTAAAGAGGAACTTCAGATTAAAAAAAATATATATATATATACAGGGAAGGAAAAGCAGACAATGTCAGCACGTCGTGAGCTGCTGGCATCACCCCTGCCTGCTCCAACCCCATGGCAGACACCAACCCCCCAGCTCTGGTGCTCCTAAATTAGGGGTTTCCATCAAACTCAGCAACCTCCTGCAGGCTCAGCCTGGCCCAGCACATCCCCAGGACTCAGCTGCGAGCAGCTCTGGGTGCTCCAAGCCAAGCAGCAGAATAAAAGAGGGAGGTTGTTGCTTTGTTTTGTGTTTTAAAAATAAACTTCAGGGAATAAGGAGATCGGTTACAGGGAAGGAAGTGAAGCTCCCAATGGCCTGGCAAGAGGGTATGAAGCAGCAGGAGCTGAGAAACTCCTCTTGGCTTGCCCAGCAGCATGGAGAGAAGCTGCTGTTTACACGGTGGGAGCTGCAGGAGATGAGCTCCTTACTTGGCTGTGACCACCAAGGCTACCTACCTACCAGCCTGCAGACTCTCTGCAGCCTCACCAAGGTTTTGGATGGGCTCCAGATACCACATTTCAGCCTCTCTGCAGCCATTAAAAAGCCCATTCTCCTCACACCCTGCCTGGGATGCAGACAAATAAAGGTCCAGGCAGTTTCCAAGGAGGATGCTGCCCCCCAGGCAGCTCAAGTGACCATGGCAGAGAGCCAGGAGCCTCAATGTCCACCCTCCCATCCCCAGCAAAGGGTGGAAGGATCTCAATTCTCCCCAAATTTCCTCTAGAACTTCTCTGGGCTCCACCGTATCACCCAGAGGTGGAAATCCATCTCTTGAGGATGCACGGAGAGGAAGGCAAAGGCATCCAGAGGGCTCCAGCAAGGGATGGAGGAGTGTGATGGACCCACTGAGAGCACAGCAGGGCTGGAAAAGGACACAGCTCCCCCAGCTGCCACCAGGCAGATGATTCCCCCAGGACACAGTGACCAGGCTCTCTGGGAATGTCCTGTCCCACACACATCATCTCAGCCACACGATCCCAGTACTGGAGGCCTCAGTCACCTCCCAAGGGAACTGCTCTGGCTCTGGGTGGTGCCACCATCCCCAATTCTTCCACCCTGAAGCACAGACCCTCCAGCCAGGGAATTCGTGGCCACATCCAGGGACATGATGTGACACGTGGGACAGCCCTGACATGTGGCCCCCTAGACAGAGGTTTAGCACAGGTGCCCAAAAATTACCAACATTTTCACAACTACTGAAAAGAATCCCCCCCCAAAACAAGACAAGGAAAAAGATCCAGAGATTTTTTTTTTTTTTTCTCCTTTGTTTCTCCAGCACAATTCCTGATTATGAACCCCCTTTGTTTCTCCAGCACAATTCCTGATTATGAACCCCCTGAGCAGTGCCACCCATGCCTCAGGATGGGGCATTCCCCATCTCCCCAAGACCACACGCAGCCCAAGGAGTCCCACAGCTTTTTTTTTTGTTGTTTTTTTGTTGTTTTTTTTAAATTAAAATGATGTTTTGCTCACCTGGGCTCTTTGCTTGCCTTGCTCCCAGCACTCATGGGCAAGACCTGGGTAAACGGGGCTGTTCCCTTGCAGAGCCCAAATTTTCTGAATTCAGGTAGAGGAAAGGGCTGGATCTCCCCATTCCCAGCCTCAGCACCATCCTGCAAACGTGCTGTTTTTCCCCGAAAAATCCCATTTACCTCCCTGCTCTGACACCACAAGGAGCAACATGGGACTGAGCTCTCATTGGGATGGGGATGAAGGGAGCATCAGCCTTGATCCCTGTGCCCCCTGCAAACACCCAAATCTTTGCTCCAGGGCTAAAGAATACTCCCAAGAATTCGAAAGTCAAGCCACTAATCATTTTCTAATCCTTAATTAATTAAAGATGGGTCCTTTAAGAAAGAGAGCATCTGCACGGGTCTCTTTGGGGCTCCAAGCAATCTTAAGAATGAGAAAAATGTCGACGCTCTGCGGGCTCGGCACAGTTCAAATTAATTAAAATCCTGCTCCTTGGCAGCACGTGAAGAATCAAATCTGACAAATTGCTTTAAAAAGAAAAAAAAAACCCAAACAAACAAACAACTCTGAGGAAACAGCGGGGTTGGGATGGGCTCTGAGGGTGGACACCACTCCTGCTCCCACCTGAGCATCCTTGGAGTGTGAGGGAGCCGAGGGGCTCCACCAAATAAAAGTTTTGAAATATTCTGGGACCTCTGGCAGAGCCACCAACGTGGGATGTGGCCCCTGCCCACCCTTCTCTGAACACCCCCTGAGGCACTGGAGCCAGACGATCCCGTTAGAGATTTATTTATCACCCAGAGATGATGATGTAGCAGCCAGCAATCACAGCCCTCAGCAGCCATTTGCTTTGATTTCAGGGGCAAAAAAAAAAAAAATTTTAGGAAGAAGGAAGGCAGAAGAGTGCCTCTGCCCTGCAGGGAAAGGTACAAAATCCAGCCAGAGATAAGGTAGAAGAGAGAAACTTGCAACGTGGCTTTGACCATCACACCAGAAAATACCAACAAAGTGTCCTGGGGCAGCATCTGAGAAATTTCCTGAGCCCACCGCCCCGGGATGGCTTTGGGGGAAGGACACAGTTTTTCACCCAAGGCCAAAAAACTCTTTTGCTTTTCATTCTTGTCATTCTTGGCCAAGCAGCCTTCCCCATCCTGCCTGGGCCGGTGGCTGAGAGCGATGTCCCCAGCTGTCCCCTGCCCCCCCGGCCCGTGCTTTTAGCAGCAAAGCCACCACCTCAGTTCCCAAATAATCCCCAAAAGACGAGAATTCTCGTTTCTTGGAGCTGCTTTTGCCGTGGAACAAGCTGTTGCCATTGCAAAGAGGAAAACAGGGAGGGAGCTTCACGCCAAAGCGGCTCCGTTTGCTTTTCAAGCTCTAAAAATTCTTCCCCGGGTTCCCCCTTTCGTCCCCTCTCCTCACCACAGAGCTGGGGTGGCAGCTCCTGGTCCCGGCACAGGGTTCTGGAGGGATGGAGAAGCTGATCCAAAGCACCGGGCAGGGCCACGTCCTTCAGCCAGGGCAGGACGGGAGCTGCTGCCTCAGTTTCCCCAAATGGGGAACGTGGGTGTTTCGGGTTGAGGCCGCGGAGACGAAGCAGCCGGCGGCGATCTCCCACTGAGGAGCCGGGAATCTCCTGCCAAAAAACCCTGTTCCAGCCTCCCTGCTATCCCGGGGGTGAGGATTTGGCATCAACCCCTGGAGGAAGAGTCAGATCCCCAGGGAAAATGAGGCTGTCTGGCGGGCCGGCCTGCCAGGTTCCCCCCCTCACCCCTCCCCGTCAAAATAAAAAAGATGTGTAT
>JAAWXA010000053.1:2302452-2354473 GCA_038090715.1 Florisuga fusca
AAAAAAAAAAAAAAAAAAAAAAAAAAAAAAAAAAAAAAAAAAAAAAAAAAAAAAAAAAAAAAAAAAAAAAAAAAAAAAGAAAAAAAGAGAAAAAAAAAAGCGTCCTGGCAAAGAGCACAAAGGGACACTCGGGACTAACCCACCCCCATCCCAAAATCCCGGCGAGGATCCCTCCCGAGCCGCCAAGCCAGCCTGGCATGGGGCAACTGGGATGCTGCCAGCCCTGCCCCTTTCACCTGCTGGGGGAAAAAAAGGGGGAAATTGGGGGTGAGGGGACACAAAATGGCAAGGGGGAAGGGGGGGGGAGTGTTTGCACCCACTCGCTGGGTGGGAGCTGCGCAGCTCCAGGGGCTGGAGGGAGTTCAAAGCCTCCTTGTTCCTCACCCCGCACGCAGGGACAGAGGTGCCTCTGTCCTCGGACTCGCCGGGACGAGGGGGACTCGGCAGACCTGGATCCCACCGACATTTTTCAGGTTTAAAAAAATAAAAAAAATAATAATAAAATTAAAAAAAAAAAAATAAAAATAAAAATAAAAATTAAAAAAGCAGCCAGAATCGGTAGTCCCGGGTAATGAAAGCCCTGCTGAAATCAAGCAAACCCCCTTAAAACCTGCAAAAATGAAATAAAAAATTAAAAATATAAAAAAAAAAAAAAAGAAAAAAAAAGAAAAAAGAAAAAAAAAAAAAGAAAAGTATTTTTTCCTAACTTTTCTGCTGTGTGTTCTTTAAACTCTCAGCTCAAGAGCTAAAAGAAGATGGGAGAAACTGNTCTTTTCTTTTCTTTTCTTTTCTTTTCTTTTCTTTTCTTTTCTTTTCTTTTCTTTTCTTTTCTTTTCTTTTCTCTTTTCCCTTTCCTTTCCTTTCTATTCCTTTCCTTTCCTTTCCTTTCCTTTCCTTTCCTTTCCTTTCCTTTCCTTTCCTTTCCTTTCCTTTCCTTTCCTTTCCTTTCCTTTTTTACACCTCCCCTCCAGGCAGGGCTGCCCAACCTCCTGAAAGCCACGCCAAGAGGGCAGCGTGTGTGTGAAAAACACTGGGAATCAGCATTTTCCCAGCTCTGTATGGCTGTCGGGCTGGTTGCTCCTGTGCCAGGAGGTCTGCGGATACCAGAGCCCCACGGGCACCACCACAGGTTCCTGCTCAGTTTTTTGGGATTTTTTATTTTATTTTATTTTATTTTTTTTAACTTTGGTGTTAAAAACCACTCACAGCTTCCAAACCATCAGCACCAAACCAGCAGAGCTACTCTCACCTTCCCCTGAACCTCTTCCCAATTTTGCCTGAACCAAGGAAAAGCCCCAAACTGCCCCTGGTGTTTTGGTTTGGTTTGGTTTGTTTTTTTTAATCCTCCCAAGTTTCAGGGATTTTGGGGCTTTTCCTTGGTTCAGGCAAAATTGGGAAGAGGTTCAGGGGAAGGTGAGAGTCCTTCTCCTCCATTTTCTGGAGCAATCGAAGCTTTGGGGTGGGAACATTTGTGGTTAAAATTTGGTTGCAGTGGTGTGGATGGGCTGATGCCTGTGGAGCTCATCCCATGGGAGCATCCCTGAGGATGTCAGAACTCCCCACCCAGGCTCTGCTGGGCAAAACTTGAGGGAGATGATGGCTTGGATCAGTCCAGCACTCCCTCCAGCAGGGAGCAGGATCTGACCCATGAGGTGGGGGATGAATCGGAGTCAGCCACGTGGGTTTTGGCCTCTCTTGCAAAAATAAACGAAGTGGTTGTTCCCCAGTGAGGCAGGAAGGACCTGGGGAGCAGTGCCAGGATGGGTTTGGGGGGGATGCAAACCCTCTGGGGGGGCCCCAATTAAGCAGATCAGCATCTGGGCTGTTGGGTTGTTTTTTTATTTTTAAACCAGGGATTATTTTTTAATTGAGGCAGCTCCTTGCTCACCCTCCACGGCTGCAGACACACCAGGGGCTGCGTGTCTGAGAGCCCCAGGGAGAAGAGGAAATTGCCCAGATCCTCCCTCCCATCCCTAAAACTTGGAATCCACTCCTGGGGGGGGGTAACCACCCATGTGAGGTGGACACGATGGAGCCCTGAAGTCCCACAAATGGGTCTTTCTCCCCATCTTGGACAAACCTGACAAGCCAGAAGGCAAATCCCACCTTAACGAGGGGGCAGAGCAGAGCCCAAAGGTTTGGGATCCCAGGGAGCATCCCTGGTGTGGTTCATCCCATGGCTTGGAAGCCCCTACCCTGTGATGATTAGAAGATAATTAGGACTTTCTTACAATGAATTCCCCCCAGCCCAGGCCAGCAGCTCCTCACCTACTCTCCTCCTAATCCAGATTAGTACCAGTTGAGTTGCTACTTGTTGGAGCAGATGAGGAGGAAATGCATTTTTCCCTTCTTTCCCCTGGGAGCTTTCCAAGCTGTCTGACCTCTCTGGCCCTAAGGAGTTGCTGCCAGATGAGGGGACAGAGCCCCGTGCAGGGGCCAGGCAACCACCCCAGAGCTCCTGAGGTGAGGGATGGGAGGAATGGGCTCATCCTGGCTCACCCAGAGCTTGGGACATTCATTGTCTGTGGCTGATTCCCACAGTCAGAGCATCTGTGTCTGTACCCTAGCTGGAAAAAGGAAAATAAATGAGTTTGGTTTGTTTTTCTTTTTAGTTTGTTGGTTTTTTTTCTTTTATTTTCTTTTTTTTCTTTGTTTTTTGGGGGTTTTTTTTGGCTGAAGCAACGTAGCCCATGGGGACAGTCACAGTGGAAGGGCTGCAGTGGGATGGGGTGAAACAAACCTCGTGTCCAAGTTGCCCACCAGAAAGATCAGGGAAAATGTCTCTGGAGATGGATCCCTGTCACTTTGCCCACCTTGGGCTGCAGGTTTGGGGAGCACTGGCAGAAAATGGGTGAGTGGAGGATGTTCAGCTTCCCACAGGTGGGAAAATAAGAGTTGCTAATGGGATGTGGGACTCAGCTTCTCAAGGGGTTCCCTCATCCCCCCATCCCAGAGCTCCCCAAGGGGTTCCCTCATCCCAGAGCTCCCCAAGAGCTTCCTCCATCCCATAACTTCCTAAGGGGTTCCCTCATCCCATAGCTCCCCAAGGGGTTCCCCCATCCCATAACTTCCTAAGGGGTTTGTTCCCTCATCCCATAGCTCCCCAAGGGGTTCCTCTATCCCATAACTTCCTAGGGGGTTCCCTCATCCTAGAGCTCCTCAAGGGGTTCCCCCATCCCAGAGCTCCTCAAGGGGTTCCCCCATCCCATAACTTCCTAAGGGGTTTGTTCCCTCATCCCAGAGCTCCCCAAGGGGTTCCTCTATCCCATAACTTCCTAGGGGGTTCCCCCATCCCAGAGCTCCCCAAGGGGTTCCCCCACCCCATAACTTCCTAAGGGGTTCCCTCATCCCAGGGCTCCCCAAAGGGTTCCCTCATCCCAGAGCTCCCCAAGGGGTTCCCCCATCCCAGCCCCAGGTCATGTTTGTCCCTTTCCCTCCAAGGATGAACCTGGAGATGCTGGGGGGGAGGGGGCTCAGCTCCTTAGGGGGGGCTCAGGTCCTTAGGGGGGGCTCATCTCCTCCATGGCCCCATCAGTGGCCATGGGGTCCCGGGTGATGCTGATGCTCCCGGGTTTTGGTTTCTCCAAAGGGAAGGGTTCAGAGGGGGGTCTGGGTGGTGGTGGCAGGGGGTGCTGGGGACATCCCCTGCCCTGCTCTGCAGTTTGCTTGAGCACAGGAAAACAAGGTTTAAGCTCAGCCCAAGGCAGGAGGATCCTGCCCAAAAAGCAGGGCCCTTTCCCTGCCTCCAAACTGACCGTCCCCTCTGCTCTTACAAGGAGCACACAGGGCTTGGCCAGCTGCTGGGATCCCTCCAGGGGCTCAGTCCCAGCTCTCATCCCATCCCCCCAAACCCCTTCCCAACCCCAGGCCCCTGATGAGGGTCCCTATGGGGTGTGTGTGTGTGTGTGGGGGGGTCCCTTTGTGGGTTCCCCGCACTGAGGCCCTCGGGGCTCTATTTTTTTTTTGGTTGTTGTTGTTTTTTTGCTGTTCTCTCTTCTCTAGCCTTTAAAAGTCAGGCAAGTTCAAGCTGCAAATAATTTATGAAAACCAGATGTGCTCACTCCGAGCTGCCACGAGGAATTTCAGGGCTCTCCAGCCTTGGGAGGGCCGGAGCTCTGAGGTCTCTGCCCTTCCGCCGCGGGGGCGACGAAGCCGAAGGCTGCCCGGGGAGCAGCTCTGCCCTCTGAGCCTTCTGCTGCCTCTCCTTCCTCCCCAGGGCTCCTGGAAAGGGATGGAGAGGAATTCCAGCTCTTTGCAAGATATTTGCCTTTCAAAAAAACCAAAACAACAAAGCAAACCCCCAAAACCCCCTCCAGGCTGAAGGAACCGAAAGGAGCTGGTGACGGGCAGGGATTGGTGTCTGGGAGGTGAGGCTGTGGCTGAGGTGGACAGGGAGCAGCTCAGGGTGACAACGTGGCCACTGGACCCTGCTGCTCCTGCTGGAGAAGGCCATGGAGCAGGGTGGGATCTCTTCTCCCTGGTCCCATTCCCATTCCCAGCATCCCCAGCCAGGGATGTGTTTGTCCTTTGTCGTTCTCCAGATCCATTCCCTCCCTGCTCCCCAGCTCCGCTCATTTCCTCCGGAGTCATGGGGAGAAAGTGGGGGTNCCCATGTGAGGTGGACACGATGGAGCCCTGAAGTCCCACAAATGGGTCTTTCTCCCCATCTTGGACAAACCTGACAAGCCAGAAGGCAAATCCCACCTTAACGAGGGGGCAGAGCAGAGCCCAAAGGTTTGGGATCCCAGGGAGCATCCCTGGTGTGGTTCATCCCATGGCTTGGAAGCCCCTACCCTGTGATGATTAGAAGATAATTAGGACTTTCTTACAATGAATTCCCCCCAGCCCAGGCCAGCAGCTCCTCACCTACTCTCCTCCTAATCCAGATTAGTACCAGTTGAGTTGCTACTTGTTGGAGCAGATCAGGAGGAAATGCATTTTTCCCTTCTTTCCCCTGGGAGCTTTCCAAGCTGTCTGACCTCTCTGGCCCCAAGGAGTTGCTGCCAGATGAGGGGACAGAGCCCCGTGCAGGGGCCAGGCAACCACCCCAGAGCTCCTGAGGTGAGGGATGGGAGGAATGGGCTCATCCTGGCTCACCCAGAGCTTGGGACATTCATTGTCTGTGGCTGATTCCCACAGTCAGAGCATCTGTGTCTGTCCCCTAGCTGGAAAAAGGAAAATAAATGAGTTTGGTTTGTTTTTCTTTTTAGTTTGTTGGTTTTTTTTCTTTTATTTTCTTTTTTTTCTTTGTTTTTTGGGGGTTTTTTTTGGCTGAAGCAACGTAGCCCATGGGGACAGTCACAGTGGAAGGGCTGCAGTGGGATGGGGTGAAACAAACCTCGTGTCCAAGTTGCCCACCAGAAAGATCAGGGAAAATGTCTCTGGAGATGGATCCCTGTCACTTTGCCCACCTTGGGCTGCAGGTTTGGGGAGCACTGGCAGAAAATGGGTGAGTGGAGGATGTTCAGCTTCCCACAGGTGGGAAAATAAGAGTTGCTAATGGGATGTGGGACTCAGCTTCTCAAGGGGTTCCCTCATCCCCCCATCCCAGAGCTCCCCAAGGGGTTCCCTCATCCCAGAGCTCCCCAAGAGCTTCCTCCATCCCATAACTTCCTAAGGGGTTCCCTCATCCCATAGCTCCCCAAGGGGTTCCCCCATCCCATAACTTCCTAAGGGGTTTGTTCCCTCATCCCATAGCTCCCCAAGGGGTTCCTCTATCCCATAACTTCCTAGGGGGTTCCCTCATCCTAGAGCTCCTCAAGGGGTTCCCCCATCCCAGAGCTCCTCAAGGGGTTCCCCCATCCCATAACTTCCTAAGGGGTTCCCTCATCCCAGGGCTCCCCAAAGGGTTCCCTCATCCCAGAGCTCCCCAAGGGGTTCCCCCATCCCAGCCCCAGGTCATGTTTGTCCCTTTCCCTCCAAGGATGAACCTGGAGATGCTGGGGGGGAGCTGTCTNGAAGCCGAAGGCTGCCCGGGGAGCAGCTCTGCCCTCTGAGCCTTCTGCTGCCTCTCCTTCCTCCCCAGGGCTCCTGGAAAGGGATGGAGAGGAATTCCAGCTCTTTGCAAGATATTTGCCTTTCAAAAAAACCAAAACAACAAAGCAAACCCCCAAAACCCCCACTTTCTCCCCATGACTCCGGAGGAAATGAGCGGAGCTGGGGAGCAGGGAGGGAATGGATCTGGAGAACGACAAAGGACAAACACATCCCTGGCTGGGGATGCTGGGAATGGGAATGGGACCAGGGAGAAGAGATCCCACCCTGCTCCATGGCCTTCTCCAGCAGGAGCAGCAGGGTCCAGTGGCCACGTTGTCACCCTGAGCTGCTCCCTGTCCACCTCAGCCACAGCCTCACCTCCCAGACACCGATCTCTGCCCGTCACCAGCTCCTTTCGGTTCCTTCAGCCTGGAGGGGGTTTTGGCATCAGTCCTGGAGGGTCCCCTGGGTTTGTGGGCTTAGCAGGAGCTGGGATGAGCTGGACAAAGGCCTGATCTCCATGTGGGGCTGAGCCAGGCCCAGGGTGAGGAGGTGGCTGACACGGCCAGCGGCTGCGGTCAAGAGAGGACAGGGCTGAGCAGAGCTCTGGGTTTTTCTTGCCATGAATGCAAACCAGAGCCAAACACCTTATAAACCCTCCATCTGCATTCCCTGTGGCTGCTCCAGCAGGGATGGGAGATCTGGTTTAGAGTGAGGCTGAGTCTCCCTCTCTCCACCCTGCTGCTCCCCACACTGTCCCAGCTCCATCCCAGGACTGGTGAGCTCCAGCTGGACCCTTGCACCCCTCTGCCCTATCCCTGCATTTCCAGCTCCATCCATCCCAGGACTGGTGAGCTCCAGCTGGACCCTTGCACCCCTCTGCCCTATCCCTGCATTTCCAGCTCCATCCATCCCAGGACTGTTTGGCTCCAGCTGGACCCTTGCACCCCTCTGCCCTATCCCTGCATTTCCAGCTCCATCCATCCCAGGACTGTTTGGCTCCAGCTGGACCACTGCCCCCCTCTACCCCATCCTTCCAGCCCAAGCTCCATCAATGGGAGAGCAGCTCCAGGGCAGGGCTGCCTGCAGGCTGGTGTAGCTCACCTCACAGCTGGGCCAGGCAGTGGCTAACCCCCTTATTTTCAGGTTTTACTGGGTCAGCCAGAACCACAGAACCTCCCCTGTGTTGCCTCAGCAGCTGCCTGGCCTTTGGAAACGAGGAGCAATAGAAATCCTGAGCTGCAGATGAAGGAAGAAGGAGAAGAAAAGCTGTGGCATCCCACCCCATGGCAAGAGGTGGGGTTGGGAGTGAGGAAGAGCCCAGAGGAGGAGGAGGAGAAGAAGCAGCAGCAGCAGCACAGCTCCTCCCCAGCCTTCCCCCATCCTCCACACCCATGCATGAAATCAGAGAGCTTCTCAGTCCCATTCCCCTGCCTGGCCCAGACAATGGTGTCCTTGTGGCCAAGGCTTCTGTTCCTGAGTGTGAACGTGGCCAGGGGAGGACCCAACAGCTCTGAGTTTGTTTGCCCTCTCACCCCCACCCAGGGTGACGGCCGTGGCTGCTCCCTAAGGATGCAGCATCCCCGGGTGATGCTGGGGCCAAGGCAAAGCTGAGACCACATGCAGCAGTGGCAATGCAGGGTTTTGGTGCAAGGATTCCTTGGGATTTGGTAGAAAAGGCACCTCTGGGCTGGGTGGAGGTCAAGGCTGGGCTGGGTCCAGGTTCCAGGTGCTGTAAAATCTCCTCTTCCCCCACCCTGTGCTGGGAGTGGGGTGGTTGAAGTCAAGGCTGCTTGAGCCAGGCTCTTGTTGCACCCCCAAAATTGAACATCCTTCAGCAGCAAAGCCCAGGGAAGGCACTGGCAGCAGCAGCAAACCTCGTGTTGAGAGTTTGCCCAGGTCCCCAAATGAACTGGGATTGGCTCCTTGGGCAGAAGGAAAATCATTTCCTTGGGTGATTCCTCAGCTCCCAGGCAGGTGAAGCATCCAGCCAGGCAGCCCCTCTCCCAGCCTCCTTCCCACTGGCATCCAGCTGAGCACATCACCCCGGGGATGGCCCCGGACCACCCCACGCCCACCTGGTGGGGACATGGGGACTGTCACCAGCTTGTGCATTCGCTGCTCTGAGGCTGCAGCCACCTCCCCCCGTGTGTCTCATCATGGAAGGGGCAGGGAAAGAATCAATCGCAGCAGCGGGGAGGGAGCTGAGCTGCCCTCGGTGTTTGGTTTCACTCACCCCCAGCTGAAAGCCGAGGGGGAGGTCAGGTTTCCCCTGGAGCTGCTGGAACTTGGGCTGGAAGGATGGGGCTGGAGGGTGCTGTGATCCTGCTGGAGCCAAACAGTCCTGGGATGGATGGATAGAGCTGGAAATGCAGGGATAGGGCAGAGGGGGGCAAGGGTCCAGCTGGAGCCAAACAAAACTGCTCTGGGGCACAGATCTCACCCCCCAGGTACCAGGAGCTGCTCAGCAGGGATGCTCTGCAGAGATGGTGGGAGATGCCCGCATTGGAGCTGGGTGGGGGAACTGGGAGCTCCCTGGTTGCTAGGCCAGATGTGAGGAGACTTGAAGGGGTTGAGCTGCCAAGGTTTATTTCCATGTCCTGTCGGGTGTTTTCCAAGCCCAGCAAACTCCAGGAGTCAGAAACAAACGGAGTTTCTCGGCCCCGCGGTTGTTCGGTGGCAGCTTGGTGGGAAGAGTTGGATCTGATGATCTTCAAGGGCTTTCCCAACCAAAATGATGGTTCCATGACTTGGGGCTTGGGTGCCCGTGGGCTGGGGAGTGGCCAGCAGGCAGTGGCCACTGGCCCTCAGGGCAGGGAGCCCCAGCAGGGAACTCCCAACGCCGATTTTTCATCACAAGACACAAAAAGGTTTTTTTTTTTGGAGCCCAAACACATACAGCTCCTTAAGGCAGCTGCTGCTCTACTGGAAAAAAGGGAAAAACACACCTTGGATGTCTGCCTGAATGTTCCACGCCAGGATCAATACCAGTAATTAAATAAGAGTTGGGAATTTCCAGCAACTTCCCCCTCTGATCCAGAGATCTCCCTGCTCTGAGCTGGTGAATGCAACCTTCCTTCATCCTTCCTTCATCCTTCCTCACCTGGTCCTGTGTCACCTCTGTGCAAGCACCACAAGAGAGCTCCTGCCACTGCACTGTGAAGAGCAAAAGAGGAAGAGCCAAGCAAATCAGTTTCTTAAAACTTATTTTAATATCCATGTCTCCTCTGTTGGGTAGAGCCAAAACAGTCTGGCCTGGTTTAAGTTACAAATTCTTCATACATTTTTCTTGAAGGAAATGAACAGTGTGGCAATACGGTCTGTTATTGGAAGTGAAACCCATATTAAGCAGGTAGGTGTCACAGCCAGAATTCTACCAGGGTTCTTCACTGCTGTCAGCCCCAGGAAAGGCCAACACTGTCCCCAGGCCCCTGGCTGGGTGTTGCACAGCAGGAAGAAATGCATCTGACACGAAACCAATCACACCCACAGAGATAGCACACACTGTATGGCCAAGAAACAATGGGACCAGAAAAAGAAAAAAAAACCCTTTTAGAATTCTCCCTGATGTGGACGAGACATCAAATCCCCCGTTTCAGCAAATGGGATGAAGCATCAACCCTGATTTTGCCTGACAGAGGCCGAGTAGACCTGTCAAAGTGCTGCTTGCTCAACAGTTACCTTCTGGAATAGAGCAGCAGGGATGGGAAGGGCTAAGAAATGATGGCTGAAGATTTAAAGATGCAGTTATTATCTTTGTTTTCAAACACCAGAGTTTAGAGACCACCTTAATGGGGCTGCAAGTCAACGCGCCCAATTAAAAGCTCCAAAGTCACTACAAAAATAGGAATAAAAATGAAAGCAGCAGAGCTCTCCCCCCTCCATTGCTTCATTTCAACAGGCTCCTCCATTTTACAGTTGACCATAAAGCTCCTGATCAGGTTTAAGTGTAATATTTGCAGATGAGTGCTTACAAGAAAGCAGACGAGGACTCTCAGAAGGGGTGAGAGAGGAGGTGGATTGCCAGGAAAACACCCCAAAACAGCTCCAACACTGCCAGAGCAGAGGGAACAGCCCTGGAGGTACCACTCAGAGGACCTGAGTTCATGCCATGGTGGTCTGGGGTTTGGGTCAGGAAGTGTGCAGAGGGTAATGTGTTTTTTAAACAACACCCTGAATTGCAGCAGTGGATTGCTCAGCTCCCTCCTGAGACAAACCTTGCTCTTGAACACTGCATCTTTAAATATTTCTGGCTCTGAACTCCTGCCACGTGTTAGGAGCACTCCAACCTGGCTGCCACATGTTCAAGTGCTGTGCTGCTTCTTGTGGGTGTTTTCAGTCTTCCTTCAACAGGGGGGGGAAAAAAAAAAAAGAGGCAGAGAGGGGACAAGAGGTTTGCATTTCACAGCAGGCAGACTCCAGCTGAAGGTGGAAGAGCCCTCCAGGCAGATTACAGAAGAGAGAAAAAAAAAAAATAATAATAATTTGGGTGTTTGCTCCCTTCTCCCATATTACCTCATTCCCTCTCATCTGAAATCAGATGCAGTGATGGCAGCAAGTTAGGCAAGTTAAAGTTTTAAAAGGGAAGTGTTAAGAGAGAGGGGAAGCTTTGCTGCCAAGTCACCTCAGTGAGAAGAGCAGACAAGTCTTCAGCTTTGGATTTTTTTATAACACGAACAAGATCTGTACAGTGGAGCGTGAGCACAGAGCACACCTGAAGCTGTGCTCCCAATTCTTTCCTGTTCACTGCCTGCCTTTTCAGCAGCCAGCAGAGATGATGCTCAGGAGAGCAGAGAGCATGGGGTGAGCATGGCAGGGTGTGTCTTCAAGAAGAACAGCCCTCCCAATAAATTAAAAAGGTGCAACCGTTGCGAGAAGTACGAAGCAGCAGTTGAAATACCTGGTGGCAGCCTGAGCTGTGATCCACTCAGATCACAGGAGATCCACCCCTGTTCTCCCATGGGCTTCTCTGCCCTCCTGAGAAGGTGAATTCCTCCTAAGAGGCCACCTCAAGGGAGCAGCAAGCTGCACCATCCACAGAAAGGAGACTGCCATCAACCTGCTAATATGGGTTTCGCTTTGAGACCAGAAAACTTTTCTTCCAAAAAAATTGTTATTTTTAAAAAACTGAAATTAATTAGGGGTAAAACACTAACTCTAGTGCCATGAACAGGCAGGATCAACTTTTTTCCCCTCCAAAGGGCAAAGAGTCATATACCATCCCCAGCTGAACCTTGGTGCTTCGAGCTTTTCAGGAGATGTTACCTAAACTTTATTAAAAGAAAAAGAACAATGTTTAAATATCAACACTGGACTAGCCCAGTCTTTTTCCCAAGTCCACATTCTTCATATGAAGCACACACGGCGTCCTGGATTCCCCAAGGCTGCATGTTCAGAAGTTCACAGTACATGGAACCATGTCTTTTTGTATTTTCTTGAGTTTCCCCTCCTTGCTCAGAGCAGCCACCCCTTTCGTGGTCATTGAGTGGATAAACCTCAAGCCACCACACGGCTTGGCCTAGATGCTGAAGGTTTTCTTGATGAAAGTTGATGTTGTCATGCTCTATGGATGGAAAAAAAGCAAGAGAAAAAAAAAAAAAAAGCACCTGGTACAGGTTTCTTGAGACCCTTGTGGATTCCTCTTATTCCGAAGCCGTTTCTCCAAGTCTTTTTGCCGGTTTCTCAAGCAGTTTGTTTGTTTTTTTGTTGGGTTTTTTGTTTTTTTTTTTGGCCTATTAACTGTGTCTCAGTTTGAAGAGCTGTTATTGGATGAGCCAGAGGTTGATGCAATTGCAGCTCCAGCTGGGCTGCTGGTGGATACAGATTTACGGATGTGAGGCAGTAGGTAGGGGTCACAGGCCAGCTGCTGGACATCTATCCGATCCTCCTTTCGGTAGGCCAAGCAACGTCTGATAAATGCCTGCAGAAAGCCCAGAGGAAAAAAAGGGATTTAGTAGAAAGACAGCAAGAAGCAGCTTTCTTTAGGTGCTGAGGGAATGTGACAACCCCAATGCTGAAATCCCTTCCCCAGTGGTCACAGAGATGGTTCAGCTCCGATGCCCGGAGCAGCTCTGACACCAGGAGCTCATCTTTGAGGAGGAGAAGGCATGGGAAGAAGCAGACTCTGCACCCTGCTCCATCCTGAAAAGCACCACCCAAAGCCACTGGCCACTCTGCAGGAGACACAGAACTCCTGATGGTTTGAAGGAAATCAAGAATGAACTGCCAGAAGGTACCAGCAACTGACAAGCAGCGTGAGCAAACCCTCTGCAAGGACCATAAAATATCAGGTTGGAAGGGACCTCAAGGATCATTAGGATCATAAAATGTCAGGTTGGAAGGGATCTCAAGGATCATCTGGTCCAACCCTTCTGTAGATTCTATTTACCTTTGCTTCTGGTGTGACTACTGGCTTTGGAGGGAACTGCACCTCGGTAGCTTTCAGAATTGTGTTCTCCTGCAGAATATCTTGTTGTGACTGGTTGTGACCAAAGGGCTACCAAAAAAAAAAGGGAGACAGTTGTTAAAGGTTGATGACAGGCCTCAAAAATCCCCTGACACTACTGTTTATCATCCCTTGGCATAAGCATTCTTCTGAGCAAGGAGCCTGTGAATGTTGGGAAGGTGCTTCAGCTTCCAGCCAGATGAAGAGGACACATTGTTCCCATGTTTAAACTGGAAAAAAAAGGGAGCAAGCTGGAACATATCTGGGGTGTCTCCAGCTCAAGACTGGAGGAATCCTCTACCTGCTTCTTCCAGACCTCAGCTTAAGCATGTGCAAGAGGGGCTGCATCCATCTAGGCTGACAGGAGCTTCACCCACTTCAATCTGTTGGGTTGATTCCACCATTTCTCTGACTGACAACTCTGAACAACACCACGTGTCTGTCAGCCCAGGCTCCCATAACACATGGTTACCAAGCACCAAACAAGAATTGATGGAATCCTCTTCCTCTCCCAACCCATTTTTTTTTTTGCTGTCATAAAACAAATTACCTTTTCTCAGGACAAACCACCTTTTCCTGATCCAGACCCTCTCCTTCCAAAAAAAGCCTAAAAAAATCCTATAAACTTCTAGAACAGGTCTTTCAACCTATTTTTTTTTTTTCTAACACACTTGAAGTCATCAAGCAGCATCAGGTTTGACAAAGACTTAGTGCACTCCATCACAGAAAGATGCCAGTCCAAGAATTCCTGAACAATCCACTTCTCCTGCCCATCATGGCCTCAGTGAGAACATGCCCAGAGGAGAGAGTTCTGAAGAACACTGCTCCTAAAAATGTGTTATGTAGAGCTAAACACACTCTGCCTTGGAACTGAGGTGGAAACATGTTCTAAGCCTGAAGAGAAGGAAGCAGAAAGCAGGGTTTGTGAATAATCACTAGGAAAGGAGAGAAAAATGTCTTCTTACCTTTCTGCCATAGAGACACTGATAGAAAATGACTCCCACTGACCAGACATCAACTTTATTTGAAATCTTTGGAGGTTCTTTCCCAACCACAAAACATTCTGGTGGTAAATACCTGATTGGAAGGAAGTGACAACAGGTTATGAGCAGCATCTCAAATGCTTTCAATCATTTTTCTTTGAAAAAGATCTGTGATCAGATACTGGTGTGGGACTCAAAAGGACCCTATTCCATTCCCTGGGCATCTTTGGTCCAAGATTTTCAGTTCTGGGAACAGTGATCCCAAGGACTCTCCAGACACTCAGGGTCTGATGTAGTCAGCACAGTCAAATTTTTTTTTTTTTTTCATCAGAGCACATAAAATAATCCCATCTTCTTTCATCTCCAGAACTGGTATTTTTTGTTAAAAGAGCTTGGCCAACAATTCCACAATAGAAGGACACAGCCAAAAGATTTATTTCTATGAATACAAACCCAGATGGCACCTCCTAGCAAGACATTCAGCCTCACTCCAACTAGAGCTAGTTTCATTTTTAGGAACAGAACAAAACTCTGATGACACAGAAAGCCTCAACAAATGTTCCTGCACAACTGTTGCCCATAGTGACAGTTTGGGCAGTATCTCAGAATCACACTCAGTGGCACTCTCCATTGCTCTCAGCCATGGGTGACACAGTGACAAGGAAGATACTGAAAACATCTTTCATGTGACACTTGAAAATGAAGCTCTGATTAGAGGCAGCACTGGGAGATTTACATCTTTCCTAAGAGTTAATTATGGTTTTTCACCCTGTTTGTTTCACTGAAATGCTCTTTTCCATCTTCCTGATGTACCTGAACTGCCAAATATGTAATTCCTGTTTGCTTGAAGTGTTCCAGTGCCATTATGGCCTGTGAAATAGCAGCCAAGTCCCACTCCAGAGCTCACTCTCTCAACAACATGAGTGGTTTTTCACCAGGCCCTTTGGGTTTGCAAACACACAAACCCTAACCCTCTGAAAAGTCAAAAGCTGCCAGCCTCAAAGGAGCTGTGTGACAAGAGCAGTTTCCAGGGTCTCCAACTTTCACTGTCTGGAAGCTGCCACAGACAATGGCAGCACACACAGAGCTGACATCAATCCAGAGCTGTTTGTAAACTCTTCTTGATCTGTAACTTGCAAATGCCCCAGGCAATGCTTACCAGTAAGTACCAGCCCCCTGAGATGTCAGTTCCATGCCATCAACAGAGTTGTAGCTGTCATCATCCATGATTTTGGAAAGTCCAAAATCTGTGATTTTTATCTCTCCACATGCAGTACCATTGACTAGAAGAATGTTACCTAGACAGAGGGAAGAAACAGCCCCTTAGGGTACAGGTCTAGCAGGAAAAAAAAAATAAAAAAGAATAAAACTAGTGCTAGAACTCATCTACCCATCCTTGAATAACCCAGTGGCCTGGCATTACTTGGAGCCTCCTGATTCCAAGCCCTAGTAGCCAAAGGAGCTTGATGCTCATGCTTTTTGACCCCTCCCAAAGGTCCCCTTGGAAGGGCAGGTCAAAAAAGAGGATTAAGGAGAGAAGTACACATCCACAGTTATGACTCAGTCTGCCCAGAAGTCCTGACTTGCCCTGGCCTCTCAACAAGCCAGAAACTCCCTCCTCCTTCCTGGCAGTGTTCCCCAGTGGCTTTCTAAGCTTTAAAAGGACAATTAGTACTTAGACAGGAGTCTTTTACAAACCCACTAAGGATCAAGAAGTCAGATCATCACTGGTTTGTTCAAAAGTCTGCAATAAAAGCAGCAGAATGGTGGGTGATGGCAGTGGCTGAATCACAGCTTCAGCCAACTGCAGACAGAGCTCAGACAACACAACCAGTTGGCAGCTGGAGGAAAGAAACAGGGTCAGTAGAGCTGGAGCAAGAGCACCACCTCCTGTCCAGATTCCTCATCCTGATGCAAGAAAACCACATCACACAGCAGTTACACAATGCTGATGAAGTGTCACCAGGAAAGGGAGAGCAGCCAGGGATAACTGCTGGAAGAGGTGGTTGAGTTTTACTGGAGAAGGAAAAAAGCTCTGGAGGCAGAATGCATCACCCTGCACTGGAGTGATTCCATTTATCCCCTGGTGACTCTGTGCAACAACCCAGGGAAATCTGCAACAACACTGGGAGAGGATTTTCTCCCTGGGAGATGCTACTGAATCCCAAGGCAGACCTGAGCAGTTGTTCTGGCCTCAACTTTGGGAGCTGCCACATGAGAAGAAAAACCAACCACTGCCAAGTTAGCATCTGCCACCCAATTTTCAGGCAGATGATTACAGAAAGAATAAGCCAGAAGAATGGGAACATGAAAGACAGCAGTAATTATGGGAACCCTGATGAAGCAATAACAGAAGCTCAACAGCAGAAGAGAAGCAGAACATTAAGAAACCAAACACAGCCACTTGGTGGTTCAAGGACTCCTTCTGAGCAAGGGAAGCTACTTTTTCTGGAATGTTACTTCCTTGGTTTGTGTTGCAATTCTGGGAGACAATGCCCTTTTCACAGCATGACCTATGCATTTGAGGGGTTTTTTTTCCTTCTTGTGAGTGAGTTTTCCCAGGCAGCCCTGTCTCCTTTTTTGCTGCCTGACCCCAGTAAACATCCCCATGCTTGTTGTAACCCATTTACCTTTTTTTAGCATCCTTAAGCACATCAGCTAGCAGCACAGCATACCTGGTTTAAGGTCATAGTGTATGATGGGAGGTTTGATTTCATTTAGGTATTTTAAAGCATTCACAATCTGCATGATAATGGATCGTGCCTCTTTCTCTGACATTAACTTGTGTTGTTTCAGGTAGAAGTCCAGATCATTCCCCTCACAGTATTCTAACACTGTACAAAACCTGAAGGCAAAAAAAAAAAAAAAACAATTGTTGTAATTAAGGCACCAGAGAGAAAACAAAAAACTTGGCTCTTCCTTATCTGGAAGCCTCATTTGGTCAATATATTAAATGAAGAAGCCTCCAGCTTCTTAATCCCTTTCTCAAATGAAGGGCCCAGGAGCACAGTAATCCTCAGTGCTCAACAGCCCAAAGGTCAGAGATCCCTCCATTAAAATCCTGAAGCAGAAAGCTCTACCAGCTGGGGCATTTGCCCAGCTAACAGGTGAGTAAAGCAGGACACCTGCCATAGAATCAGAGAATTTTCATAATGCAGCACAGTTTGGCAGCTTGGAACACCAATGGATGTTGCAGCTGCCTCAGATAACCTGCAGCATTTCTGTGGACATTTCTCTGGGCTCTCCTGGAAGGTTTTAAGAGCCCAAATAACTTTTTTTTTTTTCCTAGTGAAACGGTCAAACCAAACCAAACAGCAACTTACGAGTCAGTATCCAGTGAAAAGTAGTCATAGAGCTTAACTATTCGAGGATGATCCAGTTCTTTGTGAATTCTGTACTCCCTACATGCATGTCTGAAAATAGGAAAGTCTGAGCATTAGTCATACAAGTGATTTAATTCTAAGTTGGGTAGATAGTGAACCCACAGCAGTCCCAACTTCAATCAGACCCGTGCACATTGTTGAAGACAGCTCAAGAAAAGGCATGAAAACTGTGCAGAACAGTTCTGGAGAACCAGAGAATCTGAGTACAATCTCAAAACTACATTTTGTAGCTGCCATTGCTACAAAATAACTCATCTTGATTGAGGGTACTGCTTGCCAAAACAAAATACCTCAGAATAAATCATTAAGGGGTTCAAGATAACTGAATACAAAAACCAGAAAGTTCTAGAAAAATTCTGTGATGCTCAACTTCCAAGCTTCAAATTCAGTTTAGTTTGTCCCAGGGACTTGTTGGGGAATTAAAATCCTTTTTTATCTTTGAAGCCCTTGGAGAGGTTTGGCTGCCACACAGCAGAGCTTATCTAACCCAGAGCAAGTGTTGGCAACACCAAAATGCTTCCTGTACCTCCCTTCTAGGCCCTGCCATAGTCCTAATCATCTGTGAAAGCATTAAATATTGTAGGAAACAAGGGGAAGGCTTCCAGGGAACAGCACCTGAAAGATGGGCACAAAAGCCTGTTTCCTCCAAAAGCAGAGCTTAAGCCATGCCAGAGGGGAGAAGCCACTTCCAAGGCTTTAAAAACCTTGTGCCACAGTGTTTCTCCAAACCTGTGGGTTTGTCCATGTTTAAAACATTTCTAAGCTGACCACAAATTTTGCAAGTAGCTACTGGGCTGCAGAGTGGCTTTGGAAATGTGGCAAAGCAGAGGCCAAAAAATTCTGCACACACACAAAAACTATCCAAGGCACTGACTAAGCCACTACAGGAGGCATTGGGGGAACATGGCTGCTTGCTTTCCAGCTTTACTTACTTGTGATAGTTTTCTTTTTTCTCATCCCTCCAGTTTTTATTTAACTGGTGGATTTTCACAGCTACATATCTTTGTTCTGTTAAATCAAATGCCTGCAGAGAGAAGAGCTGAAAATCAGTAGGAATCCCAACTTCCAGTTCATGCTGCAAAAGCAGACAAGCTCTAACAAACCAATATCCCCACCCAGGAAATAAGCATTACACCACAGTGAGTGAAGAGCAAGCCCACATTTTGATGTAATTCAATTCACTAATGAAGCCAAGCAACTCTGAAAAACAACTAAATATTCTGGGCTTTGATTTGACCTTCCCCATAGGCTCTAAGAAATGCTGCATGAAGTCTGACATTTTACCATCAGAGGGCTCAAAAAGGCCAAATTACCAAAATCTAGTTAATCACCCTGGGAAAGACCTTGCCATTATTCATTCCCAAATAAGTTTGCTACTCTCAGTGGAAAAAAAAATTAAAAAAATCCAAACCATACAGATGATTTTCAATCCTTTGTTTCACACTGGTGGCACAGTTCTCCATTCTGGAGCTTAATGTTTCAGTTTCTTTAGAAGCCAGAGAATTCAAGAGCAGAACAGTGTAAATCCTCTGCTGCATTTTGCCCTCCAACCCTAAATACTTTCTTGCTGTTCAGGATTGAACCACTGCATTTGTGCTCTCAGAGAAAAGCAGCAATCTTTTACCTTGTCTGAGAGCAGCAGCAGGTAATAATTCATAGGATGTGGCAAAATCTTAATGCAAGCAGGTAAGGACAAACTCTGTCCATCTCCAAAGTTGTACACTCAACTCCTAATGATTAATTCATTGGCCAAGACCCTGGAGAAGAAGGGCTGAGCATTTCTTTATTTTAATAACAGAGTTATTTAATAACTCCTAAGCATTCATCCCCTCTTGCTTTCATCTTGGGGAGCCAAAGCTTTGTACTTGGCAAAACCTCCAAAGAACAATTCAGGGAACTTACATGCAGATCACAATTTTTTTTTTTCACTACCTGAGCAGTCCAGCCCCCATCCCACCCCCCCTAACTTGGTTTAGGTATCTGTTGTGCTGCATCAAAATTATAAATGACTGTGAAGTTTCCAATGTTTGCATTGGCACAGCCAGTTTCATTCTGGCCAAATTCAACATGAACTAAGAGCTATTGGGTACAGACAGGGCAATATTTAGAACTGGGAAGGATTTAAGCACAGCAGTCAACTAGCAAGCATCAAGGTATCACACATCTTGGCCATGCAAGAGTGCTGACAAACAAGTAAACCTCAGTTTTAAGAAGTCCCAAGACTACACACCCACAGCCACATACACCCAGGCTGCTACTTCAGAGCATAAAATGAGGACAAAAAAAAAAAAACAAGAAGGAAACAAGAAGGAAACAAGAAGGAAACAAGAAGGAAACAAGAAGGAAACAAGAAGGAAACAAGAAGGAAACAAGAAGGAAACAAGAAAGAAGAAAAGAAGAAAAAAAAAGAAAACAAGAAAAAAGAAGAAAAAAAAGCAAAAAAAGCAAAAAAAAGCAAAAAAAAAGCAAGCAAAAAAAAGCAAAAAAAGAGCAAAAAAAGAGCAAAAAAAAGCAAAAAAAAGCAAAAAAAAGCAAAAAAAAGCAAAAAAAGCAAAAAAAGCAAAAAAAGCAAAAAAAGCAAAAAAAAGCAAAAAAAGCAAAAAAAGCAAAAAAAGCAAAAAAAGCAAATAAAGCAAAAAAAAGCAAAAAAAAAGCAAAAAAAAGCAAAAAAAAAAGCAAAAAAAAAAGCAAAAAAAAAAGCAAAAAAAAAAAGCAAAAAAAAAAAAGCCAAAAAAAAAAAGCACCTTCTGCCCCTAGGAAATGAAGTCTTTGCTCTTTTTCTTGGAATGACTTTCTCTTATTTACAGTGATGCTCAGACTTGCTGTGCCACACTCACTACAATTTTCCTACTTAAGATATGTGTGTGCAGCACTTGAAGAAACAAGTGGTTTGCTTCTCTGTCCTGAAAAAAACAAACTTGCAGATCTGGTGCAACATTTTTTAAGCACACATTTGCCCAAAACCTGACCACTGAGGACAGGGACAGAACCTAAAAACCTCCAGCCTAATGCAAGCCAGATGCAACATGTGCTTTGTCCTCCCTTCTTCCCTCCACAACCACACACACCATTGAGAAAACAAGTGTAAAAATTCTGCTTACTGCAATATTTCACTGCAGATTTCAGATTACACCACAGACTGCCACTTCAAATTTACCTTATATACTTCACTGAAGCCGCCTCTACCCAGAAGATGTAGCAACAAATATCTATCATTTAGTGTTGGGTGGTCTTTAAATCTGGAGGGAAAGGCAGAGTTTAAAATTGAGAGAAATCATGCAACCTACTGCACAATAAATTCCAGCTACTACAGAGCTCAGGAATAACATTATGTTAAGAGAGGGAAATGCTGAAACTGTGGGAACGACTGAGAGATTATCTGATCACTTTGCACTGATAAAAAACCATAAAATAATACCTCAATGCACTTGGAAGCTTTTCTTACATTAGCTTCAAGTTATATCACCATGTTACCCCTCAGTCAAGTGACATATTTAGTTGTAACAAGAATTTAAATAAAAAGATCCAAGTGTTTCCAATTACGAAGTTTTTTTGTCTGGTTTTTTTGGGGGTTTGTTTTGTTTTGTTTTTGGGGGTTTTTGTTTGTTTTTTTGTTTTTTTTGTTTTTTGTTTTTGTTGGTTTTTTTGTGGGTGTTTTTGTTTGTTTGGTTTGGTTTTTTGTTGGTTTTTTTTGTTTGTTTTTTGGGGTTTTTTAGGTTTTTTTTTTTACATTTTTGCCCCTGAACCCCATGTGCTTACTGTGAATTATCTTCATTGTGTATCCTTTTCAATTCCCTGATATGTAGATTTCTAACCCTCTCTAGCCTTTCCAACTCTGCCTGGATCTCTGCTTCTTCCTGCACAAGAAAAAAAACAAAAACAAAAAGGAGTTAGCATGTCAGCCTGATTGAAAGAAACATGAATATAATTCTACTTGCAAAGTAGTTATTGGTAAACAACTTGTTTGTGAGATTAGAGAGATGCTCACAGTCAACTAAGAGTCAGGTGGGAGGTGGCAGGAATGAAAACTGGGCAGTTTTGTTTACACCTACACCCAGACAGGAGCAGGCATGGCTTTCCACCTTGTTTTTAAGACTTTCTGTAATTAAGAAGTGCTGGAGCTGAGGTCCTGCTCCTCCCCTGGTTAAATGCTAGGCAGATGTTTCTGCAGGACAAAAAGGAAGTATGGAAGAGGGATGCTGGATGGGGCATTATCTGGAGAATGTGAAAGGACAACACTGGGTCCTGTTAGCAGTCAAAAGCAGAAGAGTTCAGAGTGTAACTCAGTGCCATGTGTGAGGTCTGATGTACTGCTGCTGGAGCTGGAAGTTCTCCTGCCCTCAAACATGACCCAGTGTGGCCAAGGTTGTAAACCTCAATTAAAATGTGCTCTTGAGCAGTATTATTTGGCATTTGTGACTCAAGGGACAGAGTTACCCATTTGTCTCGTGCCTGTTCCCTTCCCTTCTCAACTTGTTCTATTTTTAGGCATAAAGAATAAGCCAGTTTCCAAAAGTGGAGAAGGATCAGCAGAGCTTCAGACAATGCCACGATCCCAGAACATGACTTCATTTTCCATTAAGGTCCATTTCCACAGGAATTCATCTGCTCCAGGGTTGCACACTACATGCCAGCAGAGTTGGAGCTGTAATTAATCCCTTCCAGCAATGCAGAAGCTGCAGAGCAAGGATGCCTCCAGCATCCCCCTGTCCCTATCACTTATCTGTGGTCACATGTCAATAAAACATTATGGGCAGAGTGCCAGGGGATTCCATGTGGATATTTAACTTCTCACCACTGAAAATAACAAGGTGTACAGCAGCATTCATGAGGCCTTTGCATTCCACTTGTCTGTCAAGGCTGCAGGAAACAGAGCTCAGGCATAAGTTGAGAAAGGAGGACTCCAGCAACACATTTGCACACTTCCTCTTTGGTTCAGATGTGAAAGAAAACTCTTTGGCCTTAGCAGACCTCACAGTTAATCAGGGAATGGCAGAAGACAGCTATTATTTTCTTTCAGTTCTTTACCTGAAGTGTCTTAGCAAACTTATTGATAGGTTAGTGCAATTGCAACTACCTCAACAGCACCAGTTCCAAAAGGCCAAGAGAGTTTATTGGATGGTGTCCTGGTTTGGGCCAGGATAAAGGGGATTTTCTGGTTTGTACTTTTGCTTTCAGCTCAGTCTCTTGTCAGGAGCTGCACTTGCTGAAATGAACAGCAAGTTCCTCAGACAGTGTCTGACCTGGGACTGATCCCACGGGATGTTTATAGTTACTGCCAGAGCCTGGTGTGCAGAGCCCAGGACACTGCTCAGCTCTGAGGAACATTTTACCCTGCAGAAGGAGTAAAAAGGTCCCACCTGAACCCCTCCTCTGGGGAGGAACAGACAAGAGAGATGCCAGAACTGACCAAACAGAGTATTCCATCCCATCCACCTCATGCTCAGTATAAATTTGAGGGATCAAGTGGGGCAACACCTTTCCCTTCCTGCATCCTTTTCTTTTCTTTCCCTTTCTTCTTCCTGCTCTTCCTTCACCGGTTCCCTCTTTGCTTCAGCATCCTGGGAGGATTCCATCCCTTCCTCTGCCTGTGCTCCTGATCCATTCCAGCCTGAATCTGTGTGTTCCTGCCTCCAGCTCCCAACCTGTCTCTTATACAGGATTCCAGCCTGGACTTTCCCAGGGCTGCCCTGCAGCCTCGGGGGTGACCTGAGAGTTATTGGGGGAGAGGGGGGAGGAACCTGGGATCAATCTTTTCCTGTATATTTGTATACATTTAGTAATTTTTCCTATTTATCATTCCTGTTTCATTAAAGTTGTGTAGTTTAGTTTCCAACCCATACAGTCTCTTTCCTTTATTCTCTCTCCTTTCCTTATCAGGGAGGAGAGGGGGATTAATAATAAAATCTGTTTTTTGGTTTAATTGCTGGGCCAGTGTTAAATGCTTACTGACAGTGCTGGTTATTCCATATGGTAAAGAAATGGGAAAGTCAACAATGGTTGGAGTTTTTCTTGCATTCCTACAAGTGCCTTCCCTTGGTCTGTCCCTGTGTGTTCCCCCACATTAGATACAGAGAGACCAGCACCAGGCAGGTCACAGTGCCAGAGGAAGATGCACCAGAACACTGCAACTCCCTGCCTAAAATCATTATTACAAAAATATTATTACAAAATAATATAAAATAAATGCAACTCCCTGCCTAAAATCATTAGTACAAAAATATTATTACAAAATCCTGCCCATCCCCTTCGAGAGACAAAACCCTTTCAATGATCAAACTCAAGTTTGATCAAAGTGACCTCAACAAGAGGAATGCTGTGGTTCAGAGATCACCAAATGAAAAACTTGCCTACCTACACCAACCTTTTCTGCAGTTCTTACCTTTTTCAGATGCCCTAGTCGGAGTTTGAAAATTTCTTCCTGTTCATGGTATTCTGCTAACGTTAACCTGCAGAGAAGAGACAGATCCAGAGCATTAAAGTTTAGTGGAGGGAAGAAAGGAGACTGTCTGGAAAACACCCATCAGCAGGGGGGGTGACAGCTGTGCAGAGTGTGTCAGCAGCTGGCAGGAAGCTTTTAAGGCATCCCCTGCAATGTATTGATTTTCCTTATTGGCAACTGAAAGCAGAGCAGAAGTTTATATCTTGATAAAGCAAATATTAATTTCAAATCCAAGTCCCTAATATACCTGGTCAGGCTAGTGAAAGGTATATTTTTTTAATAAAGACTTTTAACAAAGAAAGCTAAGCCCTCATTTAAATACAGACCACTGAAGCACAAATATTCTATGTTTTATTTTCCCATTTTCCCTTACTAATCCATATTTATATTTTTCTTTGTAATAAAAGCTGAGTAATTCACCCCAACATTCACTCTGGGACCAGCACTGCCCCTGGCCACAGAGCTACTGCAAACAGAGGAATGATCTGGGATACAGAACTTGTTCCTCAGGCTCTGAGCACTGGCTTTCAGGGAAACCTTGGGAACTTTAATCCATTTTACCCTCTCTTTGACTTCATGCATAGTCAGGAGCAGCAGTGGGATGAGGGGATTTTATTGATGATAAGTGATGTGCAAAGTTTCCATCCTTGGTGGCTGATCAAAAATTTTTTTCTGAACTTTTTCAATGTCTTTTCTGAGCCAGTGTGCCACATGGGACAGAGAGAAAGCACTAAAACAGTGACAGATCCCATCACTAGCAAAAAGTAACCATGTGCTGAGATCTTGAAGGATAGAAAGATGAATCATTTTCTTGCCTTTCTCACTACTACCAACAAGGACTTTGGGCAAAAGCATCACATGTGAACATGAAGTTACAAAGCTCCCATCAATATTGATTTACTTTGTAAATAAGAGTTACATGTGACAGCACATAAAGACATTTTTTTGAACCCAAACAGACTTCCAAGCATATCCCCAGGAGGATTCCTCTTGGATCAGCTCTGCTCTGCAGGGTACTTAGTACAAAGGTTTCTCTATGAGGTCTCCACAGCAGCAAAACCACAAGCAGGATGGAGAGGGGATGGAGTCCTGCAGCCAGCAGGACCCTGGCTCACTGGGCAGTAAACTGAGAGGAGGAAATCACCAGCTGCTTAAGTGTTCCTCTTGAAATGCCCCAACTTCTCTCTGCTGTTAACAAAACTGTTAGCTGATCAATGTACCTGTGACCTGATCAATTTAACCCCAAACTCCCAAGCCAAGTTCCCTTTGAAAGGATCTTGACCAGAAGGAACTGCTTATTGCAAACCAAAGACACATACAAAGCCCAGGCAGTCCCAGGAATGTTGACATGTTGTCTCCTCTCACAGAAAAGCAGATTAATTCACACCCCACTAATTCACACACATCCCCCAGCCACACTCTGACTTTTAAATCAGATTCAGCTCAACAAAAAGACTGTCTGGAAAGTGTTGGTCTTTGCTTGGTGTCATTGTATAAGGAATAAAAAGACACCTGAAGAAACCAGCACCAAGCTCTCCTCATGTTCTTGTGCACAAATGCACCCCAACAGGCTGCTCAGGAAGCAAGAGAGTTTCACCAGGCTAACACTGCCCAAAAGAGCTGCCTGTGGGCAGCAAGCCTTCCAAAAACCAAGGGGGCTCTAAGACAAACACTGCCCTGTTTTACAGAAACATGCTTGAAATAAACTACTCCTAGCACAGCTGGAGACTCCAAGCTTGCCCCAGCTGCCCTAACCAACCTCCAAAAGCCCCAGCAGATCAATCTTCCTGAATGAAAAGCTTTTTCTCATTCACAGGCTAAGAAAGAAGTTTCAGCAGAGCACATGTTTCAGTTTGCATCACAGGACCTTCCTCTCCTTTTTAAGACACAGCTACAGCCATGGAGAAAAGGGGAAGGAAAAAAATGAAAACATTTTTAAAAAAAAAAAAATCAATGAAGGAGTTTGGCTGTCTGCTTCTCCTTCAACTTTCAAAAACATTTATATCCAACTTGCCTCTTTCCACAGGAAAATCCTCCCCCCAGACATCAGAACATTTTGTACCTGGATCTACACCAGTCCAAAAGAAAAAAGAAAAAAAAAAGAAAAGAAAAAAAAGCATTTACAGGATAACTACTGATCAAGCAAGTAGTCAGGCAGTACAGTTGCTTCTGCTGACTTGCAAACCCCCATGTTTTCCTAAGCTAAAACCCTCCCCATGAACCACATCCACACACTGGCAAGCAGCTTTTATCAAGAATGCCACAAGAAGCTCTTCTGAGCCACAAAGATAAAAACCCTGAAATGTACCAGTGAAGAATGACAAACCAGCAAGGAGGAAAAATGGTAAATGTTTGTAGTTCAAGTTAGTTACTTGCAGAAGGCACCAGCAGCCTGTTGGGGAGCACTCTGAGCAGTCTGATTCACCCAGGCATGTGCCATCTCTGCTGTGACTGCAAAAGGCAGTGGGAGCTTTGGCTTTGCATGCACTTTGAAAGCTGAAGAATTCCAAGGGCTCCAGGAACTCTGTGGTCAAGTTATGCCCAGGAGATTTCAGAGAGCAAGAAGAAAAGTGTCACTGAGAGTTATGGCATTAGCCAACAGCAACAAAATAAAAACTGTCAAGTGGTAGAAAGCAGGGGAAAGTCTCTGACTTAAAATATTTCCAACTTGCTAAAAACTTCCAAAAGAATAACCTTCTAAATTTCTTGTGAGACACAGCCTTCCTCTGAAAACATGGGGACTCTTAAGAGTATCAGGAACTTCAAAAGAGGTAGGGAAGAAAAGAAAACCTTCTGTAGGAAGAAAGGGAAGCACTTCAACCACCTTTCAACTTCCCTGACTGCCTGTGGCTGCTCTGGAGATACAAATCAGTGCTTAATGAACTGTCTTTAGAGAGAACATCTTTTTCCTTCAGTATACCCAATTAATTGCTTGAAAAGCCTCACCAGAAAGCACATGGAAATAAAGGCTTCTAAATGTGTACAATTATTATTTTTTTTTTACTTAAAAAAAGCACCATGTAGCATGCAGTGATACCAAAATCAATTCTGAGGTTCCAACACTGAGGAAAAAGACACCACTTTTCAAACCTGACTCAAGAGGAATACTGGAAAAATCACTGCATTTGGAAAAAAAAAAAAAAAGTTCAGCTCATACAAAGTCTGGATTCAGCAATCCTCCTTGTTTTACTCCAATGAAAACTATTTAGAACTGCAGCCAGATGTTGCTGAATGCCAGGCTAATTCCACAATATTCATTTTGTGCATGGAGTGAAGCCTAGAGGCAAGGGCAAGATTCCATTTCCCAGTAGAGATTTTCTGCTCTAATCACAGCACCCAGCTCTGCAGAGCCCCACACCAAGGCCACTCAACCTACGTTTCATTTTCTGCTCCATTGGTCTTGTTCTTCCGCTGCTTCTGCTCGTTGCTGGCTGGAGGGGTTTGTCCCATTGCAGGGGGCTTCCTTTTTGCTAACATTTTTCGTTGTCTTTCTATTTCTTCCCGTTGGGAATTTATCCTTTCTTGTTGCCTGGAAAAAAGTAGAAGAAAAAAAACAAAAAAAAAAACAACCCATGAAGCAGATAACTGGTGGTACGGACTCGGTTGTCTTCAGTGTCTGCTCTTAAGTGGAGCACTGAATTTCAAGTTGTACTTTGAAGAGCAAAATATTTTTCTAGAGAAAAAGGGGGGGGATGTGCCAAACATTATGAGTCAGGTTGCTTAAACATATTTTTATATAAAAAGGAGATTCTTTTCCTGGCCCACAGAAACCTCGCAGTAAGTGAAAGGTTTTATTCATGCTAGTTGCTAACCTCAGGGAAAACCCAGGGATCCATGATAAGTCACTCAGTTTCCACACACTTTTTCCTAGAAGGCTCTGTTCTAAAAGCTCAGACTCCCTGTTAAAACTATCCCTGAAGTCTGACACTGTCTGAGAAATTACCCTTATGCTTCAAGGGTACAGTTAAACCAGTTCTCTGAAATACAACCACCACCATTCCCAATTTCACTAAGGAAACAATCTCTCCTGCAAGATAAAAAGATTTATCTCCAAACATTTTACAGTGATAAAAGCACCCTTGAAATTTCAAGTCTAAGTGACTTGAGCATTTACATACTTAATTCACTTTTAAAAAGAGACTGAGGCTGCAGGTAAATATTGCACAAGTATTTTTTTCATGTCTTGCTGCACATACTAAGGAGGAATTACAAAGTCCTTCATCTGCACCTAACATGAGCTGCACCTCCCTATCTGGCTACAGAGAAGTTGTATCATTTTAAAAGATCACACATAGTTCTAAAGCAATTAATTTGCCACGTCCTACTTAAAGGTCTAGGCCAGGTGGGAATTTACTGGATATTTCCATTAACATCCTGCATAAAAGGGGCTCTGATCTTCACTGCCAGGTTTCTGCAGCCCCTTTGATCACTGTTACCAGGAGGCAAAAAAAAAGTTAAATAGTATAGATTTTCTCTTTCAAGTTTCTCTACTTACTACTTAAAAAAAAGGCACTAATTAGCCTTGACTAATACATGCAAGTATGCAAATGAATTTGATTGACTCATGATAGATGCAAGATACTGGTCCACTCTTCCCCAGCAGAGCCAGCTAGGTGCACTGAGCAGAGTATCAACCCAGCCCAGAGGCCAACTCAAACAATTTGATTCCAGTTTCAAGTCTCTGGAGGTTGAAGTGGAAACATATTCCTCACTTCCACGGGAAAACACTCCCCAAATCCTCAGCGTGAGTTCCTAGCTGATCCTTTCACCCAGTCACACCACTCTCCCCTTTTGACACGCAAGCCATCAGACACAACTGCTTAAGTTTTGCCATTTTCTGCCTCTGAAGGTAGAGAGATCCTCACTTGATGAGGTTCTGGAAGGCATAGCCATCTGTCCACTGCTCGGTGAAAGATGCCCCATGCCGCACGGTGGTGAAGTGTCCTAACCTCAATCGATCCTGCATGCTCTTATCTCTGCATGCCATCTTCTCCTGTTTTGACTGAAAACAAAACAAAGCACCAGTTAAAAGAAACCACCTAAAGCAGTGTTTTAACACAGCTGTGCTGTGTTTTAAAGCACTCCCAGTTCTTCCCACTTCCCCTTGTTTTGGCGCCGCTTGCTCCGGAAAAAAATCGATCCCATGATTGCTGGTGCCTCACACTGGGCTGAGAGGCATTTGTTTGACTGCCTCCTTTCTGCCATTTCAACCTCACCCTTGCTAACCTGTTACTACTCAGGCAGTTCACCTATTCTGTCATCAGTTGAAATCAGTCTAGAAGATTATCCCTTTGTACCAGTAGCTTCACTCCGTATGTGGCTCGTTCACTGGAGAGTGATGAATTGAAGGATGAAAATGCACTTTAAATCACTGTTAAAACCAAGAGACAGCAATCAGCTGGCTCAGTCCTAGACTTGCACCACTCCTAGAAGTGACACAATCTCAATTAGGTCACCTAAGAACTTTTGGTGATGTCTGCCACAGTGTTTTTGCTAAGTGAGAGGAAATTTCCAAGGCCTGAGCTGAGAGCAGCAAAGCTTCAGTCAGTCAGGTTTAAGATTTAGATTCTCTTTGAACACCAGGGTCTGTGAAACACCTGGCCAGGAGTTACAAATCCTCCCAGAAAGGGGAGTCCCCATCCAGTCAAGAACAATCAGCTCCCTAACAAAATCAGCTCAAACAGACTGCATGTACCTGCCCAGCACCCTGGCAGCTTTGCCCATCCAGTGCCCACAAACAATAGATGTAATTAGCCAGCAGGTGAAAGAGCAATCAAACCCCCTCATTGTTTAACCATCAAGATAATCTTTTCAACACTGAAGCAGGCTGGATGCTGGTAAACAGCAGCCTGGCACTTTCCCCAGTGTCTTTAATGTGTTTGTTTTGAGTGTTACACAAAGCAATCATCTCCAGCTTTGCAATCTGAAAGAAGGAAAGGTTTAAATCACCTGCCCATGTCACAGAGTGTATCTGGTAATTTCACTGCACAATGGGATACTTCTCTTCCAGTGCCAGGGCTGGACAATGTTGCTTTTTAGGTCTGTGAGTTTGCAAATCAAGTAATGCCTGCTCACCATTTCACTCAAGTAAGGGAGATGATTCTTTGAGACTGTGAAAAGCAACCAACCCAAAACATTCAGAACCATTTCAGCCTCAGCTTGACATTCCTATTGGCAGAGAAGTCATTCAAGGCCAGATTCCAGTTGTCTTTTATCAAGATAGCCATAAAACCAGCTTTTCACTGCTTGAAAAGAAGACAGAGAAGTTTTCAAGGAGGTGAGGTGTGACTGGAGAGATGGGGGATGGCCCCTGCTCACCTTTTCTATAAGAAGTTTCTTGCTCATGGTTACACATCTATTCAACCTCTCCTTGTACTTTTCCAGCATCTTTTGTTGTTCATCAATCTGCCTTCTCAAATCACAGTTGGCCTAAAAGTAAAAAAAAAAAAAGAAAAAGAAAAAAGCCTTTGACTTTAAATCACTCAGAGCCAAACTAAGCAGCACCTAGGAAGAAGTTTTTCCAGCTAGCTCTAGGCATGGGATTAATGAAAGCAAACCAGCAGGGTAAGAAGAGAGGCCTAGGTCCTCTTATCAAAACATCCAAGTCAGGCTCTTCAATTTTTAACCCCCTCAAATTTTAATACCCCTCAAGCACAGGGAAGTGCTGTCACTCTGCTTTACATAGAAGGAACTCAAGTAACAAAGAGACTAATGACAAGCATAAAGAAATTGGAGATTTTAAACCATTGAAGACTTTGCCACAGCTACCAAGCCTCAAAATAGCTTTGTCATCCCTGGACTATCCTCCCCCTCTTTAGCCACAATGCTGGCAGAGGAAAAGGATGGAATAACTCCCTTTGTACTTCCAATTAAATTCTTGTTTGAGTTACTATCCATCAGCTCTGCTAACAGTCTGTGCACTGCTCCCAGGAACAGCTGCTCTTTTTAACATCCCCACAGCATGCAGCCAGATTTTATGTGCTGCCATTTTCATTGATAAAAAAATTAAATTGACCATCTCCCCTCTTTCCAAATCAAGAGTCTGGCTTCAGATTCAACAGCCAAGGGTAAAAAAAAAAGAAAAAGATTAGAGACTAACAACAAAAGAAATCCAACACAGAATTTTTTCCTGCTTCATGGATGGTTTTCCACAAATCTGCATGTGCTTCTGTGTTTCTAAGAGCTTGTCTCAGCTCTTTTAGCTCCTAAGACCAGGCACACAGCCTTCCTTCTTCTCCTTTCAATATGTTTTGTAATCCTTTACAGCACTGCAGAAGAGATGCTGCTCCAGCTGATGAAAGTTAAAGCAATTAGAACTCCTCCATTAAAACCTCCTGAATTTAAAGGTATTTCTCTGAGTGGGTTAAGAGAAGCTTTATTCTTTAGCTTTGACCAAAGGATGTTCTCCTCAGCTCCATACATGTCACTGACTCTCTGCAGCATTTCAGAACACACCCCTGCAGCCTACTGAGAGGCTTTGAACATGTTACTAAACAAAAAGCAGAGTCAGCTCAAGTAATTAGAGGAGGGGACCAATTCTGAAGAGAAACATGGCACTTTATCTAGCAAAATGCACAAAAAGCATGCAACAAATCAAAAAAATACAACACTGAGAAGACAAACATCTGACTACAGTAACTCTCAGCTCCACAGCCACTGCTGCACTGCCTGTGGAATCAAGCAGGCCCCAACAGAGATCTCCAAGCCAGGCAGTTATTGTGCAGCTAAGGGAGGACTGGATTTGTTTTGTTTTGCTGGTTTTACAAATGGTACACAAAATCCTGCTTTGCAGCCTGGCTGGTACATGCATTTTAGGTGCCTTTAAATAGGAGTTTTGAGAAGTTGTCCCACTTAAAATACTTACTCTTAATAAGTCATCTATCCTCCCTTCCTTCTTCTCCAAGTCAGAGTTCTTACTGTTTTCTAGTGCAGATATTTTTTCCATTGTGAGGTCAGACTGTAGGGAAAAATCACCATAAACCACATTTAAGAACAAGAGGTGGTATTTCAGATAGCCAGAATGTAACATCCCAGTGATCTTCTCTGCTCTGCACAGTTAGGTCTAACAAGGAGGAACTGATCCCCTGCATCCTAACAGTCTAGGGAAGAACATTTTTCCATTCTTCACTTTTTTTATTGCATGGTGGGCTCCTCCCACACAGGAGGTTCAGTCAGTTGACACAAAGTTGCTCTGGAGAACACAAACAATAGGCTACAACATCCTCCATGTCCTGCAAATTTCATTTTTGGAGTTAATTTTGCCCATTCCTTGGGGGTTTCTGACATTCCCTGTCCTTTCCTGCAGTGCAAGGTAGCTTGCAGGGGAAAAAAAGGTTGAGAAAAAAAGCCACCAGGTCTCAACCCCTCAGCTGGAATATCAAATTTATGAGATCTTTCCTGGGCAGAGCCAGCCATCTGCTAGGCCAAAGACAGTACCTGTGGGTTTTAAGGTTGTCCTGACAGAAAACAGAGGTCTTAATTTTAAAATATAACAAATTGACAGCAGGAACATGAGGCACAAGGACTTTGTTTCTGACAAACTGATGTATTAGTGCCCACCAGGGACAGGTGCTTTCCAGTTCTTAAGCAAAACCTATTTGGAAAGTTTTATGGAGTGCAGCACAGCTAAAATACCTTCACCACTGAAGTGAGAGTTATGCACAGGACCAGAAGAGAAAAGACAAACTCTTACTGCTAGAGAACACAGCACATTTCAGACTTAGTACTCTGATTAATGGGTGGGGAAGAACAGGGGAAGAAGTCACTATGTACCTGAAACAACTTGGAGTCAACCCAAGGGACTCTGGCTCCATGCCTGCACACACACATTTCACATTTCTGGCTAGCAAGCAACAGTCCTGGTTCTGAGAAGAGTGAGCAGAAACTTACCTGTGGAATTGTCATTTAATTGTTCTCCAAATTTCAGGCTTGCCTGGAAGCCAGCACCAGGGAGTAAAAGACAGACTTGGCAGACTGTTGCTTCCCTACATAGGCCCAGTGTGGGAAGGATGAAAAAGAACATCTGCCAGCACAGCACACCAAGCAAGATGAGCCTGAACCCCAAAAAAGATGAAGAGGAGGCCTGGGCAGCTCACCCCACTTCTGCCTTAACTTTTTTTTTCTACTTCCTGACAGCTTGCAGGAAGCACATGGGACAGAAGTTGGTGTGTGGCTGTGGAGAATGAGGGCTGCACCTCCCAGCAGGAAGGTTCTTGAGGAAGGAACTGTTCTGTCATCCTGCCAGCCACACAGACATGCTTGGCCTGGGTCATGTGAAGTCTTGTTTCAGGATTCATGCTCTTCCATGGGACTTCATCCCAACTCACCTTGCCTCAGAGCACTGGCTCAAAGTGCTGAGAGAATGATGCTCATGCTGACTTCCTTTTGGCACTGAGAGAAGTGAATCAAACTGGAAGTCACTGAAGAGGTGTTTTGGGGTTTTTTTTAACCCTATCACCAAAGAGGTTTGGAAGGGAAACCCAAGAATGTCTCCGTGTCATAATTCTGCAGCAAAACACATTCCTGGATTCTGTCTAGAACTCTGGAGAATACCAGGAAGCTGAGAAGTGATAAAAAGCACTCAGATAATGTGTCAACCTCTTCAAGAAAGATGAACCCAGTGGGCATGCTAAGATGATAATAAAAACATCTTGCTCCCTTCAGGAGGGGCCACTCTTTTAAGCACTGGTGTGGGACAGCAAAGATTGAAGACTCAGAGTTTACCTACAGGAAGTTCTTGAGCTCTGGCATCATCCTCACCCAAGAATTCTCCATGCACAAGCAAGAAACAGAGCTCTTCCCAAACTGTTTTAACAATACAGACCACAAATGTGACCCTAGTGACATGGGAGCTCAGAGAATTAAGCTATTTAAGTATCCCCAGAGGTACAACTGCTGTTCTTCATGCATAATGAACTTGTACCACCTGCTGGGGAAATGGAGAATCAATTTCCCCCAGCAATAAAATCATCTCAGGCACAGGCTGATGTGACAAAATGATTGGCACAAAACTGATGGTTTAAAAATCACTCCAGGGAAGGGTCAGTCACAGAGAAATCAGAGATGAAAATCAAAAAAAAAAGATTAAAAGTATGCTTGGAGAAGAAATAAGCAAGGTGCACTGCAGATAAAGCTGAACATCCTTATAACCAACAGAGGAAGATGACACAGCTAAAAGTAAATCTTGCCTTGCAGGCAGAAGAAGAATCTTAGCAAGTTAAAAGGCACAAAAGAGGACTGCAACACAGTCAAAAGAGCTACTCCCCTTCTTGACTTCAGGTCAGTGAAGCTGCTGAGAAATGGTGACAGGATCCCACTTCCATTTGGAAAGGACAAACTATGCCATGGGTGTACTCTGCAGAGGCCAAAGAACTTCCAGCCAGACTGTGGCTATTTGTGGGGACAGACCCACAACTCAGAGCCTGAAGAGAGGCACTCACACCTCTCACTCAGGCTGCTTTCATGTTTTCACTTACAAAGAGAGAAAGAAACACTGAAGATACAGCAGAACTAAACCACAGTGAAGGTGTTCTTCTCCTGAGCACATTTATACACAGCTGAAGCCTCTGGTATTGACCCAGAAAAACCTGAGTAAGAGATTAGGCAAACTGCAACAGATTAGCAGCCACTGAAAGGCATCCTTTAGTGGGTAAGGAACAAAGTTCAGAGTGATTTGCTTCAATCAAGTAGTTACAGACTGAGTTGGGACTACTGGCTCTTTCCCCTGGAAACCATGTCAAGTCCAAGCAGCATCCTCTGGTGTGAAGCTGCAGCAAGCTTCAATCTCATCCCCAAGAGCTGTATCATCTAGTGAGCTATACCTGTGACTGTTTGTGCTGGATGGAAATCTGTTTTTGGGAAGTGCAGGAATGCTCAGTGTTCCCTGATCCAGTAGAAGATGGGCTGCCTTGCTGGGCCTGCAAAAGAAAGTCAGTGTATGGTTATATGCACCTCAGCATGATCACTGGGGTCCATGCAGATACAATTCTCTTTACATGGGAGGTGCAGCCTGGCCCGGGTACCATACTTTCATGTTAAGGTTTAAGAATGCTCTAGAGATTTAGTTCATTAAAAAAAAGAGTCAGTTTCTTTCAAGAAGTCTTGTCCAACCTGCTAAAAGACAAAGCTTTTGAAAGCTTCATATAATTCATGTCAGCTGAGATTAAGCGAGGCCAAAACAAACACTTCTCACAGCAAGATTATACTTCAATCTTTTGCCCCTATCAGATTAGTCTCTCAGATGCTATGATTTTCATCTACAGAAGATTTTGAGTTGTTAACTCAAAACTCAGATCATTTTATTAACCAAACAAGCAAAGCTTGGGGCCTAGCACTCTTCCCAAGGAAGACAAGACTTACCAGAAGGTGCTGGACTTGGTCCTCAATAAACCAGGCTGCACTTAACCACTGTCTTGGAGCAGAAAAGCTTCAAATCCCCCTAAATCCCTTCAACTAGAAATAACCCTTGGGATTCAAAGCTTTTCAGGGCTGCTCACCGAGACAAAAGTAAAACAGAGGCCACCTCCCCTCTGTGCCAGCTGCTCACTCTCCAGCCGCTGTTTCGCCAGCATCACCGACATCAGGGTTGGCAGAGCAGAGTGTTCCTCCTGGGGTTCCTTTGCTGTGCTGCCCTCTACCCCGTACAGAGGCTGCTCCACTCGCCTCTGGAACACAGGCAATAAAAAAAAATAAAAAATACAGTCAACTTTTTTTTAAAGGAAAAAAAAAAAAAATAATGAAAACGCAACAACAAATTCTCCGACTCTGCCAAAAGTGTTGTCAGCGAAGCAGCAGCTCAGGAGTGGGCAGGCAGCATGGTTGAGGGGCTGATAATTCTAACAGGGCTCCTGAAATGATTGTTCCAATAGTAGAGAGCAAAAAGGGGATGAAGTTAATTAAAAAAAAAAATTAGAAAAGCAACAAACCAACACAGAAGACCGAAGTCTTTGTCGGGTAACACACTCCCTTTGGGAGGTGGCTTAGAGTCCGTGGGGCAAAACAGGTTGGAAAGGCAAAAATCTTGGTGTGTTGTGACTTCAGTCAATGCTTTTCAAATTTTACTACCTGATGGGTTTTAAGGACTCATTTTAAAACAGCCAATGTCACAATACATCCATTATTCTGGAGAAGTAAACCGAGTCAGAACTTATAAGTGTCAACAACTCCACCATCCCTAGGACCTCAGTGACCTCATTTCTGTCATTACACTTGGGCCAATTTCCTGCAAGATAAGCAAAGTGCTAATGCTAATTCCAAAATCTTCAGGAGATGCCTTGCAGTCCTGAAAGGCCAGCTCCTTTCTCCTGCAGGAAAGTCATTTTCAAAGTGCAATACAGGAACTGGGTTGTTAAAGGACAAGAATCATCTGAGCTACATTGATTACAGCACTCAGAATCCCACTGCCCTCACTTTAAAAGCCAGGCCAGGCATCTGCCACATAAAACCACTCAGGTCAGGCTTCAGTTTTTCTGAAAAACCTAAACTATAACCTGAAGCCTATTTTCTGGCTAGCTTAACAAATGTCAAGAGGGTGCTTTCCTCCCCCAAAGAGTGCCTGCATATGAGAGTGACCTTGCCAGAGTCTGAGGATCTGCAGATCGTTCTTCTGATCAAAGGAGAAGCAATTCAAAGCAGTCAAGAGATTTGAAGACAAGAAGTTAAGATCCCAAAGCCATTACAATTCCTCTGCAAGTTCTGATTGCAGAAAATTTCCAGTGCAGTGTAGATTAACTCATGTTTGGAGGTTTGTCTCCTAGAGAAAGACATTTTAACACTCTCTTGCATCCATGAGGGTAAGACACTTGACCTGCTCCAATTTTCACTCATCCCTCCATCTTTTGGGGCTTAGGTCAAGCCACTGATACTTCTTCAGCTTCTAAGAGGCCAGATTTCACAAATGCACACAATAGTTTGATGTGAGGAAGTGAATATTACAGGTGAAGGTGCAAGAGTAAAGAAAAGAAGAGAACCTGTGTTAAGGAGAGAGACAAACTGACCTGGTTCAAACTAAATGTAACTCATCAGTCTTCACCTCATGAGAAATGCTCTGTTCTAACCTTTACCTACTCAACACATAAAAGTGAAGAAAACAACTGAAAAAAAAAAAAAAGGATTAACTTGACCCATTGCAAACACTTGCAGCTGTTGGAATAAAGAACTGTCCCTAATGCATCACACATCTGCAGCATCCTCTGATGGCATTTCTTTCCTAAACAACTCTTTTAAGAGGTGTAATTAGTGAATTAACAGGACAGGAGGAAGGGCTCTTCAGCTAACCAGGTATCTTTTCAATTTTTGTAAATATCAAAACAAGCCTAGAAGTGTATCTGACATTTTCCCTTAAAAGTAGCATCAAAAGCTTAGAAAACCCAGCTACAGATATTGAATTCTGAGCAGCACATTTGGGGTTGGGATTTAGTTCAGTACACATTCATGACTGTGCAAAGGTCTCTGCAGAATAATGTAATCAGTGAAGACTTTGCATTTGGTTTTCAGAATACTAACCTTTCCCAAAATGCTCCACACTTCTCTGACATTCAACAAATGCTGAAGATTTGTAAAGAGGGGCCCAGGCAATGTTCAAAAACTACAGATCAGACACCAGAGACTTTGAATATTGCTTTGCTAGCTGAAAGAAAGCTCTTTAGCTGTGCTAAAATGGCCTAAAAATACTGGTTATTTCTTCACATTCAGATCTTGTAGAAATGCTGGGACAGCAAAATGGAATTATGTAACAAAAAAAAAAAAAAAAAGCAACAGATGTGCATGTACCCACATTTCTTTGCAAGCTTTTGCTAATGCTCCTTACAAAGCACACGCTCATAAACAGAAGTAAAAGGCCTTCTCAATCTAATTATGGTGTTCCTGGTTTTCTCAGTATACCCAAAGGGTCCAATCAGGATTGGAATATCATTTGTGTAGTGCTACCCAAGCAGACAGCATGCTCCCAACCTGCTGCAGAACTTCCTGAGCTACAACGGAACACGAGATAATTGATGTCAATTCCACCTATTAACAACAGTGAGCTACCTGTAACCCCACAGCATGCTAAAAACAATGTCTTGCATGCTTGAAACTCTGCTATTTGTGCCAGTTACAACTGGACTAATCACTGGGACAATCTGGAGACATCTGGATTGGCTGCCCAGAACCCACTTCTGATTTTTCCAAGCCAGACGCAAAAGAGAGAATCAACCAAATCATTCAGCCCAGAGACACCCACCCACTTTTTTCCTCTTCAGAACCTTTTAGGACCTGTCTGAAGGCACAGCCACCAACTTCATTCAAGCCATGCCCCCAGGGAAAACACTTACTGGCAAGGGGTTGGACAAGGAATGCTGCGGGGAGGACCTGGCGACAGGCGGCACACTTCTACCCGGACTGGTTCCTGGGCCACTTCCCCCAGCAAACTGGCCAAAAGAACAGAGTTGACCATCAGTAATGTCACAGAGCTATGAGATTTCAGCAAAATTAAGCCTTCCAGGCTCTAGGGACTCGTTTAAACAACCTGAAGATGAGCTAAGAGGAAAACTTGGAAGATTTCATGTTATAAAAAAAAAAACAAACCACACAGAGTGCTTCAGGCAAACATCCACGTGTGCACTGACTGCAGGTTTCACTTTAACATGAAGATATAAACCTGCACACTTGGAGACAGAGCAGTCACTTACTGGAGAGAATGAGGAAGACTATTCTTGATGAGATGTGTTCAACTGTGTGCCACACAGAAATGTACAACCTCCCCTGAGGCATCTGTGCTAAGCTCTTTACAGAGAGGTGAAGAACTGGTCCAGAAATTCAGACATTTGTGTACCACATTTCCAAAAAAACCTTTAACTTCCTAATCCAATCAGCAGGGCTTTGAAGACAGGTTCATTTGTAGCACTGTATCTGTATCACAAAACCTTTGCACACTGACAGCCTCATCTGAGATCCAGGTTGCAATGGATGTGGCTGCTCTGTTAAAAATCTGCTTTCTTCAAGGGTTCAGGAAAAGTTAATTAAAAAAAAACAACCCACAACAAATCAACTTGCAAAAATCTCGTATCCTCTCCCTGAACAGATTTTGAGCAGGTTAACATCATCAATCAAGGACTCCCAGCTATTATTTAACTTGATGGCCCAAGTAACAGAAATCCCATCACAGAGTTCCACCGACAGATTTTGCACAATGGGAGCAGATTTCTCAAACCATGGCAAGTTGCTTACCTCAAAATAATCACTAATTTTATGTCCTCTAGGAGTGCCTTTTCCTAAAAAGGAAAACAAAAGGGTAAAAAATAAAAAGTTGGGTCTTTTTAAGGACAGAAGTTAGGACAGCACACTGAAAAACCCACCCCTCTCTTTTGACACAGCTTTCCCAGGAGGAAGGTGCTACCACCTCTCCCAACAGCTTCTGCACAACAACAAAGTGCCCCAGGCTTGCAGCTCTTGTGCTGTTGTTGGGAGGGTTTAGAGTTGACAATTCAATTAACTCTCAATTCTCAATCTGTCAAATCCAATCAAACAGCATTTGCACTTGGCTCAAGTACTCAGAAAACACCAAGTCACTGAATGCTGCACAGGTTCTCCAAAAATTTCCTTGAAGATAAGGACAGAGGTCAAAGGGCACTTTTACTCCTCTGCCTTCAGGTAAATGAGTGCATATTAAATCTCTCACAAGCATTCCTCTAGGAGTTAAGACAGATAATTAGTGGTGGCTTAATGCAAGCTCATTAATGCAAGCCCTTTTCTCTTATTAGAATATTATCAAAGCAATTCTGTCAAGACAATCCTTGTTACTTTCTTGTTGAAGGATGAAATAGAAAACTGCCCCTCTGCCCATGTCCAGCTGAACTGGGAACACACTGGGTTTTTCCCAGCATTTTGAGACACTCCTGCCTGCTTTAGACTTGAGCACATTTTGTTCCCTGATTTGTTATGGTGACAACTCAGTCTTAACAAGGCAGGCACACATCTCAAAAAGCAAGGAAGAGAGCACAGCCTGTATTTTGAAGCCTGCCTGCTGCATATGCAGTGATGCAGGACCAAAACAACATTTCAGAGAAGCCATATTAAGCCTTTGGGCAGTCTGTCCCATCAAAATGCAATAGTTTTGTGTGAGAATAAGCTGAAGACAAGTCTTTCCCTGCCAGTGAGGATAACAAGGCTCCCAGAAGAGAACTACACCATCATGGAGTAGTTTATAACAAGATGCCTGACACACCCTGGAGAAGAGCCATTTAGTTTCCTAGGACACTGACTGTGCAAAACCTGCACAAATGAACAACCCTCCAGAAATCCTGCAGCAGCAGGGTCAGGATGAATTACCTTGACTGGTCTCATATGCTTCTGCTTTCCTTTTTCTATTCCGCTGGTCATTCTGTTTTTTCTCAGGAGTCTGTTAAACAATACTTCAAAATTAACATTTCTGCAGTTATTCCAAGATTTAAAGAAAAATGCCAAAGAAAAAAATAATAAAATAATAAAAATAAAAAAGGACAATAATCTGCTCCGTATCCCCAGCAGCCATTTCACTTCTCTGCTGCATCTTTCTACTGCTGATACTTAAAAGAAACAACTGCTCTCAACTAGCTGCTGCCTTCTGATAAATGCACTGTCAAAGGGAGAGAAAAGAGTGAGCAATGAGGTGAATTTTATTTTTTTTTTCTGTTGCAGCTGCAGCAAGCCAGCCTCCACTGCTCAATTACCTTGTGTGGTTAGCAGAGTAAGTTCAGACACTTAAAAAAAAAACTTGCAGAAAGTGTTCCAGAGTGATCCCAGGACTGGTGCAAAAGGAGTAATGGTGAGATATTTTAGTACTGACACCCAAATTTGCACTCTGGTAGCTACTAACAGTCTCCCAGGACAATTCATCTTGCCTGCAGCTCATGCTGCTTCCCAAAGTCCTTTGCAGATGGCAACAAGAACTGTCCAGTGGTGCCCAGCTGCAACCTCACACAAAACAAGGCAGAGCTGCCCAAGCCAGGAGAAAACTGCCACAGATGAAGCAATTCCCCTGGATTTTGGGTTGCTCCTGTCACCAGGGTCACTTCTGTGGCCAAACCTGCTGGAAACATTAAGAAGCACTGCATTAAAAGCAGCTGGGAAGGAAGACACCCTGTCATTTCCATCACTGCCAGTTTAAAAACATCCCTTATCCCAAAGGGTCCCAAGTAATATTCAATCTATACACTTTACAGTCACTGCAGCCACCACTAAACTGTAGCCTTGGGGCAGAAAAAAAAACCCCCACAGAGTGCAAATGACAACTCTGGGGGAGGGAAAGCCATGGCCAGAAAGTTTGTGGTAAACCTAAGTTTCATGCTCTTTGGAAAGCAAAGTCCAAAGTACTCTGTTTAAAAGATCTCTGCCAAAAGACTTGCACACAGGAAGCAGAGAAATCAATCTACCTCCTTCAATAGGATAAAAAAAAAGGGAAAGCTGACACAACCAGAAGCTAAACCTGGGCTGTGTCCCCCAGTGGATGCTGGACATCCACAGTCCCATGTTACCAGCTGGGAAGTCACTGCCATGTTACTGCTTTGGTAAGAAGATGGAGGGGATGTTAAGACAATGGCTAATGTGTCTGCAAAGTAATTTTTAGACTGAGGGGACTGAAAACTCCCTAACTATTTATAGATTTGCTGCACCAGCTCCTGGATGTGTAAAAATCAGTGCTGTAGCCTCCTCAGTGCTGAAGAACAACTCATGACCAGCGTTGGTGTGACTGTATCACCATGGGCTCCATTACAGCCTCCCTGGAACTGTGAGCATATTAATGAGATTCTGTGGAAGTTGTTTTTCCATTCCAGTCCTTACATAATAATAAAAAAAAAAGATTACACACAGCATTAGCTGTTACAGAGAGAAAGAGCAAGGAATGGAAGGTTGGATCATGTCAGCGTGGTCCATCTCCATCGCTCCACAGAAATTCATTAAAAAATTAACTTGGTTTTCACTGTTTAATTAAAAAAAACCCCACAATTTAGGTTTTCACTGTTAACTATACTTACATGTGTGAAGTTTAAGATACTGCATTCTCAAAACTTAGCTTCAGACACATCAGTAAGTGATATAGTGGAGGGAAAACCTGATCCGAAACTTCTGACCACGTGAAAAGCTTTTTAAATGCAGAAGAACATCCCTTTAAATTTGAGATTTTGCTTCATTAATGGGGAATTTTCAAGTAAAAATAGAACTCTGCAATTAATTTTGCTGCTTTAGCAAGTGCTTGGAAATAGTTAGTCCTAAAGCAGCAAGATTAAACAAGGACAAAGCATCAATTTTCACCTCCCCACACTTCCAAAGAATGATTCATAAAAATGCTCCAGTTTACACAGAGTTCTGCAAATTCACATATGTGATAGGTAAGGCAAACTTTTCCACTAATATTCTCTGGCCCTTTATTTGGCCAAAACCACACTGCAGCTGAACACAATTTCACAAGCTGAGGTTCACAAATTCTGGGTAAACTCTGCCTGCTGCTGAGAGAAGCTCCAAGGAGTGTTTCTCAGCACTCTAGAGGGTTAAGATCCAGACTGAATGCTTCCCCCAGTCCCTTTCACACCCCAAAACCCACTTTCACTCACTCTGACACAACTTTTATGTTTTCAGTTGAATCATCTCCACCTTAAACCCAATTAGGAGGGGGATTTGTGCTTGCTTACCTCCAATTCCTTATCACTCAGGGAACCCACGCTGCACAAGCTCTGGTTGGAAGACTCACTATTTAATGGACCCTAGTGAAAAACAAGCAAAAGATTGTTAGAAACAACTTCCAAGGCAGATCCATCCTATCAAACATTGCATCTCTGGCCTAACTGCCCTGTTCTAAGTCACATGAAGGCAGCAGCAACATGGGTCAAGTACCCAGGCACATGATGGGGCACTAAAAAACTTCCAGAGTGGCTTGAAGCAAAAATGGAGCTGGACTGCCCAGTTGGACACTTTGTTCTCATGGAGTGATCCAAACCTTTGCAGGGATATTTCTGAATCAATTTAATATAGCCCATTTAATCCCATCCACAAACCAGCCAAAGCAGGATTTCTAAAAGGCTACTAGAACTGGTTTGGGAAACAAAAACTTGTGATTTGTTCAGGAGCAGCAGTTCCAAGCTCAGCTCTTCAGGTGAGCATCTGGCTTGACCTGGGCTAAGAATTCAGAGGCATCTTCCACCTGGCAAGACAGCTATTCCTGTCACATGATGCTGGCAGTCCCACTGATTTTTTTTTTCTTTATATACATCATTTTAATGCTTCTTTTAATACTAAGAAGTGAACAAGAGAAAGCTGTGGCCACAGCAGTACAACTGGCACCTATCTTTCCCACGAGGCTATTTTACAGATCCACAGCTGAGCAGCCAACAGAGGAGTTGTTCCTAGCAGGATAAAACACAAACCCAAAAAGCTGGAAGAGATTTAATCCAAATAATAAGCAGGTGCTATGAGAGCCTGCCTGCATCTTTGAAGGCTCTGCAGGATACACATCTGCATTTTTATGCACCCAAGCATTTTGGAAAATGATTTTTCTCCAATCTGTATCCAGACTGGTTTTAGAAGGAAAGGGAATCATGCCAAGTCAGTGTTTTAGCCTGGTGCTCTGACACAAAAGTAACCTCCCACAGATCTGACTTCAGAAATCGAGACAAATTTGACAAAGGAATAAAAACAAGCTCCACAATTACTGATGGAATGTATGAACAGGAAGAATGAGATGATAAAGCCACCTCTCCATTTATAACCTGTGAGCAGTTTTTCCTCAAAGATTCCTTCTATTTTAGCTTTTTTGGTTTTGCAGTAACCACTTCCCACCAATCAATCTTTCCTCAAGGAAAAGCCACTTTTTATTTTATACCTGAGTGGAAGATTTATGGGAGAGGTGGGGGAAGAAGCTTTAACACCACAGACAAATGCCACCATGGATTACCTTGGAGTGTAGCAGTTCTCCCCTGCCCATGTTTAAGACCAACACCACAACCACCAAACTAAAACTGTGACACAACCTCCCTATTACCAACCCCAATTTCCATCTAAGCATCCCCATAAAGTCCAAATCCTCTTTACCTTCTGCATTACCCTCTGAATGTTAACTACCAGATTTCTTCCCCCTAAAAGGACATGCTTAGTTACTTCAACAAACCAAACCAACCACAACACTTGAACAGCTCCAGAAACTACACATTTAGTAGTTTGAAAAGCAAATTACTTCAAGAACACCATCTGCAATTTTTTCTTCAAGTCTTTGCCCCTCATCAATTCTGCACACAAACAACCAGCAAGATATTTTCTCTCCACTCTTCAGGAATACACCAAGTGAAAAGAGGGTTGTTGTCTAAATAAAAGCTCCCCACCACCCAGGGTGATGGCTCACACATCACACAGATCCAACTCCTTGGCCAAGCTGACTTAACAGAAGTGCCACCTTAGCTACATCCACATGAAGGGCTCACTGATTAAAAAAAAAAAAAAAAAAAAAAAAAAAAGCAAGTGGCAGCAGAAAGTTAACCTCTTCACCCATGTCAAAAGCTTGTTTATAAACTGCACAAATGCTGTCCTCTCAAATCCTTTGCTTCCTCACATGAACTCAACCCCCAGCCAGCAAGTTCAAGGCATCAACCTTCTGTGAAAGCTTCAGTGGGTGCAGGAGGATGGTAAGAAATGGTCTCAGATGGGCAGGCTGGGGTTGTGACATGAAGAAGAGGAGAGAGAAAGTTGTTTTCACATTTGTTTTAATCTCACTGCTTCCATTTTGCACATGGACAGCAAGTGACAGGAGCAGCTGCTCCCAAAATGCCACATTTGAGCTTTTCAGGAACACTGGGGTGGAAAGGGTATGTCAGTGGCTTGTGAAGATGTTCCAGCCAGGATCTGTATTCCAGGGTAACCTGCAGAAATTAACTGATGAGGCCATCTGGGACTACAAATGATCCTAAGATTTTTTTCTGAAAGGAATTTTATCCTTTCCAGTACAAAAAAAAAAATCCCCTAAGTTTGCATCTGAATGTCAACTTCTGGAAAGCAAGCAGCTGGAAAAAAATCCACATTTTTTCCTCCTTCCAGTTGGCACAACACCCATTCTTTGCATCCATGTAAGATCAGTTCTTCACACAGATTCTTGAAGAGCAAAACCACCTGTTTTCCCTTTACTTTAAAACCTCCTCTAGAAGCTACACTGAACAAAATTGTAAAATTGAACTCCATGCAGCAGTAGAGAGGGTGAAAAGGAACCAACTACTTAGTTATGGAACCAGAAAAGAACAGCTTGCCAGATGTCAGTCTCAGACCAGTTCACTGAGGTTGTGAACAAATGCAGAATTCCTTCTTTGCAGGCAAGTTTTGACCCATTTCCACTTCATGAGCTTTCCTCTCCCTTGATGATCTTCTAGAGGGCTTTTCACTGACAGTAAAGGATTAGGCCTATCTTCCAGGCAAGGAGCTGAAGCATCTTGTTCATGGCAGAGTTGGCAAAAGTCTTGTTTTGAGGTATTCTGACTCCAGAAACACAACTGGGTTGGGAGAACGTGCTGTACTCCAGGCAATAAAGCTGCAGGGATGGTTCAGGAACGTGGTGAGTCCTCAGCTACACCTCTTCTGACATAGTTAAGGGAGAGAAATCAACAGCAAGTTTTCCTGATGATCCAGCCAGATATCCTGTTTCACACAGAACCTCCTGTTATCAACTGCTTATAGCACCAGGTTGAGACAATGGGTTTAAGAAACCACCCACCTCAGCATCTCCCCCTCAACCAACAGCCACCAGGTGTGGGTATAAAAAAAACAAAACAAAAAAAAGCCTTCAAATTTCTGCTTTATCATTCCTTACTGTTTATATTGAACTCACCCACTGACACTGGATAAATGTTCATTTAGCAAACCACTCTAAGTGGTCATGACACAAAAGGAATTAAAGGCACAAACCTGAATTTTGGAGGGAAAAAAAAAACCCCAACTAAGCAACATCAGAATATTGTTGGGGAAGTAGCAGTAGGGAATAATAAACACACAATAGTTTACCCAGGAAAGGCTTATAAATTTTGGTTCTGAAGAAGGCATCTGGCTGTTCTAGCCCAGACTATTTGGGGGATAATACTGCACTTCTCTGCTGCCACTTACAGCCCACTCACCCACTGTCCCCTGTCAAGAGACTCAGTGCTGGGGCTCAGCAAAAAAAATTCAAACTACGTGGGTCATCTGAAATCAGCTCCGAAGTTTCCAGAGTGTTTACCCAAATGACAAGCACAGGAACAGCACACACTTCCTCCTCCACAAGGAATTTCATTCGGAGATAAGCTGGCATGCTCTTTTCCCTTGTGATTCACCTCTCAACTGCTGCTTTTAAGTCCATGACCTACCTAGGCACAACAAAACCTCCAGGCTGAGAAGTGGATGCGGCAGCAGCAGACGTTTTCAAGACTCCTACTCAAAAGGCAAGGATTGAAAAATCTGTCCACTCACACAAGCTGGTTTTAGTCATTTCTCCCTCTGCAAAGGCCACAAACAAGGCAGAGTGGCTGAATTTTCAATAGAAACAACTTAGCCTTGGATCTGCCTTCTCCAAGCCTGACTCAGCCCTCACCTCTCTCCTCTCCAAGCCCATCTACTGCCCCACGACTTGTACAGCTCCTCAGCCTCTCCAAGCTCCCAAAAATGATCCCTCAAAGCTTGTCCACAACTTTGGGCAGCCTCCATTTTCTTCACTCCAGCTCCTCATATCAAAAGACAGCTCTAGGAATTCAAGCTGCCTAACCAGAGCCTCCAACGTGGCCTTACAGCAACATGCATTCCAAAATTCTTCTCTTGCTAACTCCAAGGCAGAGCTTGGAGACCTTGAGACAAGGGAACTTGAGTTCTTCTGAATTCTGTAGCAAACCAAGAGATTTCAAAGGGAAAAAGTCAATTTTTAGCTCCACTAAAAGTGCTGACTCCACACAGGTTTACACCCAAGTGAACTGGTTGAATGGTTTTCCAGTTACTGTGGTCCAGCACTCCAGTATAAGACAGGTTTAATTAACATACTCTCATTAAGCATCAAATAAGTATGAGAATTACATCCTGCTTCTTAATTGGACTTTTAGGAAAGCTCCCTCTTCTAGCTAGCAATGAAATCCCCCCAATCACTTAGTCTTTTAGCCATGAGAAGTTAATCTACTATCAGATGCAGACAGGTAACCCCCACTAGATCAGGTGGGTAAGCAGATCTGCAAGAGGATTTGCTTGCCTTGCATTATGCCTCAAGAGTTCTCTCAGGTTGAAAAAGGAGGATTTTTACTGGCAGCAAACTGGACAGAAGGGTCATGCAATTCCCCTGAGGGCAGGAGAAGGTAGAGAACTACATCCAGGCTCTGACAGCCACACAACACATTTGAAATAAATTCCTTTGCACACGGAAACACCCCCAAAATTTTCAGGTATCTGGCATAAAGTACTGCCACGTCCTGGGACAGCTGCTAAATTCAATTGTGAGTTTCAAAACTCTTCATAACTAGCTCTTCTGGTGGCTAGTAACCTGGTGGATTAACACCTGTTAGGGCCCACTGCTCTGCAGCAGCACCACTTCCCTCCAATGAAGACATGGTTGTTCTCACATACACATTCAACTTGCCAACTGCTAAAAAATGTTGCCATGCAGACCCCAAAACTGGGAAGTTACTGAACTGGTTAAGATGGTAGAATGACAGAGAAATCTTACCCAATTTTTTTGGGTAAAACCCAAAATAATGCAAGTAAAAGCTGCTCTTTTTTTAGGAGCAATTCTCTTTTTGGAGGCAGATGTTCTGCAGTTTAAGTGCCACTCTTGGGGTTATTTTCATTTCTGTCTTTACAGAAAGAGGGAGGAAAAGGAGCACTGGCTACCACCAAGACTTCTTCAATTCTAGCACAGTCTTTTTCAAGATTCCCACACCACAGCAGAGAGGTTTACTCTTAGAAATACTCCATCCTGTTTAGTTCAGTTCTAATCAAGTGGCACACACAACTTTTTAAGCTCTTTTAAAGACCAAACTTGCAGAGGACACGTGTGCTGCTGTCCTGATCCACCCTGGTTAAGCCTGTGGAGAACCATGTGCAAACAGAGATTCAACCCCAATTACCTACTCTCTGCTCCAGGAAAAACCTGTGGAAATGACAGAAATCCTTTGGAGTGAACCCATCTGATATCTTAAAGGCAGGACCCAGGCAGGGGGAAGGGAAGCAGGAGAAGAGAGCAAATTAAACAATGTTATCTACAGAGACTAAAACTGCATTTTGGTTTCTGGGCTTTCTGGCCCAAGGAAGATGTCTGAGCTGCCTCCTCAGAAAAATGCCTCCAGTGAAGATGCTTCCACTTCCCTAGTAAGCAAATATAAACAGGAGCCAAAAAAGCAGGAAATCTGGTAGGTGTCAGGTAGTCATGTGTTAATGCAAGGACTTGCTTGGCAAATTTGGGGAAGAATGGCACTTTACCATATGGCAGGAATAGACATCTAAAGCATCACTGGCTTTTTGAAGCTATTTAGTGACCTGGATGAACCACAGGAGTAGAACAGTTGCCTAGAAACATTCCTTGCTCATAGATTCGAGTCCACAAAATTAACTCCAAGCTTCTAGAGAATTATTTTCTCCAGCTACTAAGTGAGATAATTCATCACAGACTTGCAAGAGAATTTTGAGGCATTTGGGACTGCAAATGACCTCGGTCATTGGGTTGTGCCTTCAGCTACCACAGGAGGTGACAGCCCACAGCTGTTTCCCAAACAGTTTAGGATTTCTGTCCTCTACTACTGTTACTGGAAAGCTTTTCCAGAATCCCATGACTCTGATGGCTACAAGCTTTTTTTTTTCCTGGTTTTAAGCCTAAACAGTTATTCTAGCTCAGCTTATCAGACTTTATTCATTTTCAGAAACACATATCATGGTTCTTTGCTTGCAAACTTGCAGGGAGGGCAGGCTCTGAAGCTGCAGTTGTATTAAGGATGTAAAGGACTGCATGAGTTTCACCCAGGGTCCCAAATTATACCCTCTATTTCTAAACATTAAAAAAAAACCAAACCCTAACCAACCACCCTAAGCTATGCAGCCAGTCAGAGGAAGGCAGGAAGCTCAGTTACAACTCCCTGCTGCCTTCCCCCCAATAGCAGAGCCTCTCAGCTGACATTTCTTCCTTTTAGGCAATAAACAGCACCAGAATACCTTCTATCCCAGGAGGATGTGCCAGTCCCAGTCCCACTAGATGGCACCACCCTAACCCTACAGGAGCTTTCCTTCACCCTTGGGATTGGAGAGAGCTAAAAAAAAAAAAAACCTCAAAAGTTTGAATCAAAAGACAAATGGTATCACAGCTTTCCCCAATATATTCCCTTTAAGACAAGGACCTACCAATGCCAGGGCGGAGCATGACGGACGGAGGCTTGGGGGGGTAGGGAGGGAATTTGAAGCACCAACCTGGGAGGGAATGTAGTATCTGAGGTTAATATTGCACCCAAGATTTTGCTGCAACATAGCAGAGTCATGCTAATTCATATCAATGGTTGGCTGAGGTGTTGTCAGTTAGCAAGTGAATCACTGTATGGATCTATCGTTGGAAAGGGGGTGAATGCACTTCAGAGGTTACTGAGTGATACAAAGGGAAACCCTGTACTGCACAGCAAAAATAAAAGTTGGGAAGAGAGCTTTGCTCAAAGCCTCCAAGAAATGAGGCTGTTCTGCTTGGCTATGCTGCAGAAACAAAAAGGAGTTTTCAATATTCACCCGACAGAGCAAGGGCTTCTCCTCTCTGCTACAAACCTGTTAAAACCATCATTAAGACTTGCTCTCCAGCATCATTTTAAATTTATGACTTGAAAAAAAAATAGTTCTTAACATTCTTTGTGAGCACTGAGTATGCTGGCACAGTTTTAAAGCAACAATTGTGTCTACACTTCTAAGTCTCAGCTAGGCCAGAAAGTTGTTTGACTTTATCTGTACTGGTACAGGTAAAGATGTTAAAGTGACATTCCTGGGGGAAAGAGGGAAGAAAGAGATGAAGAGGTCCATTAAAAGTTGTAATGCTGTATAAAACAAGTCTTTCAAGATTGTAAATACATTGTGTGGCATCAGCTTATGGTAGTAAAAGTCTTCAGATTAAAAAAAAAAAAAGTCTTGGAAGTGGGGGAAAAGATCAAAAAAAGCCTCAACTTACTTCAGTAACAGAAACTGTTACCCTCTGGCACCAACTCATCTTCCTCACTACACTACCTCAGAGCTGAAGATTTTACTTTTGCTCCTTTCCAAGACTGAACCTTGAGTCCTGATTGAAGTACAGAACAGAAAGGAAAGCATGAACTCCAACAAAACCCTTTTTCAAGTTCTGCTTCACTTTGAATTCTTCTAAGGAACAGAGCAGCTACCAAGTTTCTCCCTTAAATAATTCTAGGAGCTTTCTGAAAATTATATATAACAATGATAGGTTGGTTTCCCATCTCCCCTGGTGTTGTCCAAAACTCAGGATCTTCCTCAAAAGCAAACTCCTCCTCACTGACTCAGCTGCAGATAAGTTCTGCCACCATTTCATTGCTAGGTGACTCAATTAACACCACCAGCAGCATCAGGAGAACTCAGAGTTTAATTCTGGTGTCTCAAGCAGCCACACAATGTTGTTATTCTCCAGAAAGGCAACTACTGGACAGTTATTAAGTGGTACAGGAGGACAAAGATGGGATTTTACTAGCAGGCTGGGGATCACAGGCACAGGAGAGCTTACCTGCTATTAGAAAAATATTTTTTGTGTGTGTCCATGGAACAATTTTAGCAGCCTGCACCCTCAAGCTCTTGAATGTCTTGAATTCAAGACCCTCAACGTCTTGACTGGGGGGGTGGATGTTGTATCAACACACAGAAAATTTGAAACTGTATCTACCAAGTGGCCAAATTCAGTTCTCAAATGCAGATTTAGAGAAAGGAAAAGACAGAGGGAGCTTTTCACTTGCAAAGCCAAAGCTGCCACTGGGTTTTTTGGGAGGTGGAGAGAAGCTGCCTGAAGATGGAGCAACTTCTAAGGTCTTAATGAAAACCCCCAAAACTTCTGTATGGCAAAACATCTGCTCCTAGAGATCCCATTTTCATTCCTCTTCAACACACTTCAAGCAAAGGAGCAGTCAAGACACAACTAACAACACAAAACATTCTGCTCAGCCAAGCAAAATTATCTATGTAGAAATTAAAAAAAAACAAAAAAACCAACCCAAAAGGGGCAGCAGAGGATGGCTAAGGAGTCATGCCAGTTACCAAAAGTATTCCTACTCACCTTAGCAACCCCAACTCCAGTGAACCTGGCCTCCAGGAGTTCCTGCCTTCTTGGGTCCAGGCTATGCAATTCTTCCATCATTTCTGCTGCTGAGGGAGAACAACACTCAGGTTAGGCAAGGCAAGGAGAGAGATTTAATATTCCAGGCCACTGACAAGCCTCCAAAGTGCCTGCTCTGCAGCACAACCATGTAGAAAGCACTTTCTTGCAAAAGAAATGCACGATTACCAGGGAAGAATGCCATGACTTAGCTCTCATCTTACTGTATTTAAACCTTGCTGGAGAGTTTCCTCTTCTATCTGTGGTTCCATCCATTTCAAGGGCTCTAAACCCAAGAAACTGATGTCACATTCTCCCACTGGATGCTTTATTAAAAAAAAAAAAAAAAAAAGGAAAACATGGGACCAGAGTGTTCTGACTAAAAGCTTCAGAGCTTTTCATCAGTGCTGCATGACCAGGAGGAAAAAAAAAAAAAAAAAAAAAAAAAAAAGAAAAGCAACATTTTTTTTTTTTTACCCTGTAATTTTTGGCAAATCCTGGAAATTCTAGATGTCCCCTACCTCCAAATTTCCCTGACAGTGGTTTCAAGCACAGAAAAGGATGATAAGAAAATTAAGTTTGTTTTAAACCTTTTACTCTATAGAGTAAAGCATCAGTGGAAGAGAAATAGCTGAGGTTCTGTGTACTGGATGTACCTCTTGGCAAGCTCAGGTAATGGATGCTGTTATCTGAAGGATTAAAAAACCCCCCCAGTTGTGTCTCCCAGGTTAAAAATCAGGAAATATACATTTTGAATGCTGAACTGTGGGGAAAAAAAAAAAAAAAATGGGACAAATTTCAATGTTCATTATAACTGTGAATCACAACTGCACCAATTCCAGAAATGTCTGTTCCAGTTTCATTTACTGGACTAAGGTAGGAAAAAAAAAAAAAAAAGAGACTGAAGATAAAGATTTGCTGTATAAAGAGCATATGCAATGAGGAAAGTTCTTGAAGGGCAGCAAGTGCCCTCTAGAAGAGGCAGTATACAATTGTTCCTTTTATGAACTGTCCATTTTGTCCCTGCTGTTTCCTCCCAATGCTGCAGCTCTAAGTTACAGGGGGCAAAGGGAATCCATCCGGGGGCATTTCCAAGTGCTCTCCCAAATCAGGAAAAGGCCTCAGACACTCATGGGATACCAAATGTGGTTATTAAGGAAAAAACCAAAACAAAACAAAACAATCTCCTTTCTACTCTGAAAACCTCCAACAAAGCTCTCAGCCTAGTTTGCAAACCAGGAAATCTGTGCAGGGAGGAAAATGACAGACAAGGCAGGAAGGAGAAGGTGTTCAAACACTCCCAGGTCTCTCCTCCACTTTGGGAGATGTGGAGACCATCCAGGAGGGAATCACATCCCTAGGCCGGGATGAAGATCCAGGAAAGGGACCGCCACAACTTCCTAAGCCTTCCCACCCCCAGGGACTGCCCAGGACCCCCCTTCTCCATCCCTCCCAGCTGGGGATGACATTCCCTCCCCGATTTCTTTGCGGGGAGAATAATTTTTTTTTTTGGGG
>JAAWXA010000053.1:2361384-2379745 GCA_038090715.1 Florisuga fusca
CCAGCCACTCTGTGCCCAGCCTGGAGCTCCCCATGGGGTTGTTGTGGCCAAAGTGCAGGACCCGGCACTTGGCCGTGTTGAACCTCATCCCGTTGGGATCAGCCCAACTCTCCAGTCTGTCCAGGTCCCTCTGCAGAGCCCTCCTGCCTTCCAGTTGGTCCACACTTCCTCCCAGCTTGGTGTCATCTGTGAATTTGCTGATGATGGACTCAATCCCTTCACCTAAGTCGTCGATAAAGATATTAAACAGAACTGGGCCCAACACCGATCCCTGGGGGGAGCTGGAGGTGATGAAGGCCAGAAGCTCAGACAGTGTCTGGAGGAGACCTGGCTCAACTCAAGGCCATTAACTTGGTGCTTTCTGAACAGCAGCAACAGGGCTGGAAACAAAAGCATGTCTGCCCAGCCTGGCTCAGGTTGTGTGGTTGCTTCAAGTCCCCAGCAGCATGAGGAGCATCAGGAAAAGGCCCAGAGCCACCTCAGTGGCTGCAGGCACATGGGGCTGCAAGTTGTTTGCATGAAGCCCGAGTGAAAACCAGGCAGGCAACTGGGAGGTGGCCTTGCCAGCCTTACAAAAGAAATGATTGGCCTTCATTTTCTCCCACTGGGGAGTTTCAACTTAAAGGGGAGCCCATCAGCTTTAAATAAATCACATTTATAATTCAAACCATATTTTTCCTGCGCCGCCCGCAAGCCTCTGGATGATTAATGAGGCTTTTCCCAAATTACTTTTAATTCACACTAATTACCCTGCTTGTTTACCCCACTCACTACTTTTTCTTCCAGGGAGATAAAGCTATCCCAGGAGGAGCTCTCCCTTTGGGGACCATGAGGAAAAGGACCCCAAGGGACCTGCCTAAGGGAGAGCTTCCACCCAAAGCAACAGGGCTGGTTACACGAGTCAGGTCCTGCTGAGCCCTCCCAGGGCTTTTTTTGCTAAATCTGACTCTTGGACTGGCTAAGATGAGGAGACCTGAGCTCCCACAGCTCCCAGAGGCTGTTTTTTGCCTAGGATTTTCCTGAGGTACCAACCTTGCCAGGGACTCTGTAGGTTTAGGAATTAAAAAACTAGCAGCGGCGGCTGCAGAGCTTCTGGGGTGGGTGGCAGGAGTCAAACAGGGACCTCCTCATCCTTTGCAGATGCCTCTAAGCCCTCCAGAAAATCCAGTACAACAAACTTGATGATGAATTCTCTCCCCCCAGTGGTGCGACCCTCTTCCAACATGGTTTTGGAAAGAGCTCAGAAAGCAACAAGTGAGTTTCCATCTCCCCCCCCCAGCGCTGCAGCCTGACAGGGGGAAGGGGTTTGCTGGCTCCTCCTTTGTCCTGCTTTGGGCCAGGATAAAGGGGATTTTCTGGTTTGTACTTTTGCTTTCAGCTCAGTCTCTTGTCAGGAGCTGCACTTGCTGAAATGAACAGCAAGTTCCTCAGACAGTGTCTGACCTGGGACTGATCCCACGGGATGTTTATAGTTACTGGTACAGACTGGTGTGCAGAGCCAAGGACACTGCTCAGCTCTGAGGAACATTTTACCCTCCCAGAAGGAGTAAAAAGGTCCCACCTGAACCCCTCCTCTGGGGAGGAACAGACAAGAGAGATGCCAGAACTGACCAAACAGAGTATTCCATCCCATCCACCTCATACTCAATATAAATTTGAGGGATCACAAGGGTAAAACACCTTTCCTGCCCTTTCCTCTCTTCCTGCTCTTCCTTCACCAGTTCCCTGTGTGCTTCAGCATCCTGGGAGGATTCCATCCCTTCCTCTGCCTGTGCTCCTGATCCATTCCAGCCTGAATCTGTGTGTTCCTGCCTCCAGCTCCCAACTGCTCCTGACTCCAGGATTCCAGCCTGGACTTTCCCAGGGCTGCCCTGCAGCCTCGGGGGTGACCTGAGAGTTATTGGGGGAAAGGGGGGAGGAACCTGGGATCAATCTTTTCCTGTCTATTTGTATAGATTTAGTAATTTTTCCTATTTATCATTCCTGTTCCATTAAAGTTGTGTAGTTTAGTTTCCAACCCATCAGTGTCTCTCCCTGTCTCTTNACCTGCTCCAGCACCTCAATCTCCTTCCTGACCTGAGGGGCCCAGAACTGGACACAGGACTCGAGGTGTGGCCTCACCAGGGCTGAGTCCAGGGGCAGAATCACCTCCTTGGACCTGCTGGCCACGCTGTTCCTGATACAGGCCAGGATGCCATTGGCCTTCTTGGCCACCTGGGCACACTGCTGGCTCATGTTCAGCTTCCTGTCAATCCAAACCCCCAGGTCCCTCTCTGTCTGGCTGCTCTCCAGCCACTCTGTGCCCAGCCTGGAGCTCCCCATGGGGTTGTTGTGGCCAAAGTGCAGGACCCGGCACTTGGCCGTGTTGAACCTCATCCCGTTGGGATCAGCCCAACTCTCCAGTCTGTCCAGGTCCCTCTGCAGAGCCCTCCTGCCTTCCAGTTGGTCCACACTTCCTCCCAGCTTGGTGTCATCTGTGAATTTGCTGATGATGGACTCAATCCCTTCACCTAAGTCGTCGATAAAGATATTAAACAGAACTGGGCCCAACACCGATCCCTGGGGGGAGCTGGAGGTGATGAAGGCCAGAAGCTCAGACAGTGTCTGGAGGAGACCTGGCTCAACTCAAGGCCATTAACTTGGTGCTTTCTGAACAGCAGCAACAGGGCTGGAAACAAAAGCATGTCTGCCCAGCCTGGCTCAGGTTGTGTGGTTGCTTCAAGTCCCCAGCAGCATGAGGAGCATCAGGAAAAGGCCCAGAGCCACCTCAGTGGCTGCAGGCACATGGGGCTGCAAGTTGTTTGCATGAAGCCCGAGTGAAAACCAGGCAGGCAACTGGGAGGTGGCCTTGCCAGCCTTACAAAAGAAATGATTGGCCTTCATTTTCTCCCACTGGGGAGTTTCAACTTAAAGGGGAGCCCATCAGCTTTAAATAAATCACATTTATAATTCAAACCATATTTTTCCTGCGCCGCCCGCAAGCCTCTGGATGATTAATGAGGCTTTTCCCAAATTACTTTTAATTCACACTAATTACCCTGCTTGTTTACCCCACTCACTACTTTTTCTTCCAGGGAGATAAAGCTATCCCAGGAGGAGCTCTCCCTTTGGGGACCATGAGGAAAAGGACCCCAAGGGACCTGCCTAAGGGAGAGCTTCCACCCAAAGCAACAGGGCTGGTTACACGAGTCAGGTCCTGCTGAGCCCTCCCAGGGCTTTTTTTGCTAAATCTGACTCTTGGACTGGCTAAGATGAGGAGACCTGAGCTCCCACAGCTCCCAGAGGCTGTTTTTTGCCTAGGATTTTCCTGAGGTACCAACCTTGCCAGGGACTCTGTAGGTTTAGGAATTAAAAACCAGCAGCGGCGGCTGCAGAGCTTCTGGGGTGGGTGGCAGGAGTCAAACAGGGACCTCCTCATCCTTTGCAGATGCCTCTAAGCCCTCCAGAAAATCCAGTACAACAAACTTGATGATGAATTCTCTCCCCCCAGTGGTGCGACCCTCTTCCAACATGGTTTTGGAAAGAGCTCAGAAAGCAACAAGTGAGTTTCCATCTCCCCCCCCCAGCGCTGCAGCCTGACAGGGGGAAGGGGTTTGCTGGCTCCTCCTTTGTCCTGCTTTGGGCCAGGATAAAGGGGATTTTCTGGTTTGTACTTTTGCTTTCAGCTCAGTCTCTTGTCAGGAGCTGCACTTGCTGAAATGAACAGCAAGTTCCTCAGACAGTGTCTGACCTGGGACTGATCCCACGGGATGTTTATAGTTACTGGTACAGACTGGTGTGCAGAGCCAAGGACACTGCTCAGCTCTGAGGAACATTTTACCCTCCCAGAAGGAGTAAAAAGGTCCCACCTGAACCCCTCCTCTGGGGAGGAACAGACAAGAGAGATGCCAGAACTGACCAAACAGAGTATTCCATCCCATCCACCTCATACTCAATATAAATTTGAGGGATCACAAGGGTAAAACACCTTTCCTGCCCTTTCCTCTCTTCCTGCTCTTCCTTCTTTCTTCTTTCTTTTCTTCTTTCTTTTCTTCTTTCTTTTCTTCTTCTTTTCTTCTTCTTTTCTTCTTCTTTTCTTCTTCTTTTCTTCTTCTTTTCTTCTTCTTTTCTTCTTCTTTTCTTCTTCTTTTCTTCTTCTTTTCTTCTTCTTTTCTTCTTCTTTTCTTCTTCTTTTCNCTCCTTTCCTTATCAGGGAGGAGAGGGGGATTCATAGAAAAATCTGTTATTGGGTTTAATTGCCAGGCCAGTGTTAAACCCTGACATCCCTCCACAGGCAGGGCTGAAATATCCTGTCCCAAAAGGCTCTGGGGAGCAGACTGAGTGCTCCCTGTGGGCTGGAAGTTACAAACTGATTCTCTCCTGCAAGAGGCCCAGCAGAGAGCATTGCCACAGCCCCTCCCATCACCTTACAGGTCAGGGTGCTCCTGGTTTGACTCCCCAGGACTGCTGCAAACTCTTTTCCAAAGAGAGAAGAGAGAATTCCTCATCTTTTTACCCTTTCTCCCTGTTTCAAGCCAGCAGTTATTCCATAACCTACTTGTCTATAGTTGACAGTTATTCCTAGTCAACTCTAAGCTCCAAAAACTAACAAATATCCAGGTTTTGTGTAGCATCAACTGCTCTTCAGCCAGGAGTGCACATACAAGAGAAACTGCTGCTCCAGAAACTGAAATAAGGTAAGAGAGATCAGCCAAGGCTTTCCCTACCTGAGAGATGAGAGCTGGCATTAGTGAGACTCATGATAACAGAAGAGGGAAAAAAAAACCAACCAAACCCTGGTGGCCCAAAGCATCAGATTTCTGAGCTTCTGGGGAAGCCTGATTTATTATTATTAACCAAAGCAGCATCAAAAAGCATCACCACAACATTCATTCTGATCCCTGTTGCAACACACCCTAAAAATAACAGAAGAAATCAAGCTGAGATAAAAGGTATTTGCTGTCAAAGGTGGGGAAACACCTTCAGAAAGCCACAATGTGTAAGAAATTCAACAGAAGTGGTGGACATTCTCTAGATTTATCACAGACAAGTGGTTAACTCTGGTTTAGCACACGACAGCAAAGTGCAGCTTGTGACCTGGAGGCTGCAGTCAGCAGGAATGGTTCTCACTTTTCAGCCAGAAAAAGAAGGTAACTCTACATCAGTTCTGGTCCCATGAGCTGCTGGTGATTCTCTGCCTTTGGAGGTGCCCAAAAACTAACAGCAGCCCCAAATCTTTGTCAACCTGGCCCCTGCCCTACATGAATTTCTAGCACCTGGGCTCTAGTCTGCCTCAATGAACATCTGGCAAGGCCAGGACAGCAGAGTTTGCTTCCTCCAGAGGTTATCTGCATGCCATAAGGGATCCCTGAGGAAGGTGGCACAGAGAAACCACTGTGCTCTCAGGTCATGCCCTCAATCCAAGTATTTTTCCCTGGTGGGTTTGCACAAAGCTGTGTGATTAGAAGAGAACTGGATGAGAGAAGGTGGGGAAGGGATCCAGATCAGCTGCAAAGCAGAACAGATTTACCAGTTTTTCCTTTGGGTTCCCAAGAGTACACAATGCAGAATGGAAATCCAGATTAGGAGTCCCTTGCCACTCTACATCTTCAGCTGCTGCAAGAGGAGCATTCCTTATGTTAAAAACATCATTAAAAAACAAAACAAAACACCAAAAAACCAACAACAAACCAGGAGCACATTTAAATCACTGCTTGGGCTCCTCTTGGAGCATTTGTCCAGAGCAAAACCCCCCTTGAAGTGATGCCAGGCACTGAAAAAAAGGCACTGAGGTCCTGGCTGGGTGCTGAACTCCATCAAACCCCAGCTCAGGAGGAGGAGACACCGCACGGGGAGGGGGAAGAGGCTCCGACCTGAAGCCCTGCCCCTCTTGCTCCCAGCTGAGGGGGAGGAGGTTTGCGGTACTTGCACTGGATCCACACTCGATACATCGTCATCTGCTTCCCACGGTTCACCTGCAGGCGGCGATCAACCAAATTCTGGATTTTTTCCAGCCCAGCCGTGGTGAAGAGATCGTTCAACTCATCTGGAAGCAAAGAAGAGACTGAAGATGAGTTTTCGTTTAACTGGGAGCTGCTCACACCGAGGGCTTCAAGTGTGTTGAAAGTTGGGCTGGGAGAAACTCCTTTTGGTCTCAGTCCAGCAGGGAAAGGGAAGGATCAGACAGGGTTTAAGTACTGCAGGATGAGAGGGCTTGAGGTCAGTTTCTCCCTTGATTTTACCTCCTACCAAGGAAGGAAAGAATTATTTGGAGGACAATTAGAATTAGAGACTCAACAAAGAGCAGTTTCAGACACAGGGATTGCCTCTGGTAACCCAGAACAGGAGCATCTTCTGGCAAGTAGGGACAGATCCATTCCTTCCCCTTTCTCCAGAAGAATTTCCAAGTCTGCAAGAGCAAAAAAAAAAAGGGACCAGACCTTGGCTTGCAACTGCTGGCAGTCAGATTTGTGCTGTATGGGCTGGAGGGGAAGAGGATTCATTAAGGTTAAGGTTGTTTGGGGAAAAAAAAAAAAAAAAAATCCTGAAGAAACCACACCCTGTTGGGGCCCAATCAAAGCACTGAGAGCCCTGGAGGCTGCAGCAGGTATTCCTGACCCAGCAAATAAATATCACAGAGCCCCAGCAAGCTGGCCCTGGGCAAAGCCAGCCCCAGTCCTGCTGAGCAGCAGAGAGGTTATTCACCTGCAGCCAGGGAATGTGGGATTTGTGTGGTTTCTGTAGAAAAGGGCCAACAGGTCCCAGCTTGTGCTCTTTTATCAGCTGCTTGCCATCATGAAGCCTTTGCCAAACAGGCTCTGAACATTCATTTTGGTGTGACAAATAAGGCTTGGGGAGAGGGGAAGGGATTAGGATCCTTTGCAGTTGTGCAGCTGCTCCCAAACTGACCTTGCAGAGGGGCCCCTGGTGCAAATGACTGAAGGTGCAACTGGTGATAAGCAGGGAGAAGACAACCCAGAGCCACCCCAGAGCAGCAGCAGGACTAGAGAGGTTCCCCTCAGGTCTGTGCTCAACCACACCCTTCTCATTTCCTCACAGGAGAACAATAAAGTCAAGAAAAATTCCTTCAAGTGGCCTCCACATCACCCCATCCTCCACAGGCAGTAAGATTCAGGGGGAGCTTTTCCAACCCCCCCCTCCCCAGGCTAGCAAACACCCCAGTCTTTCTCTAAAAGGATTTCCCAATAAGGAATTGTCAATGCCATATTCCCATCAGCAAGTGACAAGGCCAGGTCCCCATGCAACTGGGAGACACTTAACATTTCACACTGCTCCAAGGAAAAGCAGGCTGGAAAGAGCTCGTGGCAATATTTGAGGGGCAAAAAGAGGTGAGAAGAGTCAGGGGGGATGTTTTCTAACCTCCTACCTTGTGTGAAGAAGTAGACTCTGGTGCCATCACCTCTCACATAGAAGTTATCAGACAGACATTGACCTAAGGGTGAGAGGGATTTAATGAGTTATCAGCTCTCCTTTAAAAAGCAACAAGAGGCACTTCTCCCAGCACACCCTGTGCTTACAGGGAATTAACAGGGCAGCCAGCTCTCCTGAGAAGCCCCATTTAGTAGTGATCTGGGCAAGAATCCCCAGGGGAAAAGAAATCACCTTTCTTAAACCGAAGCTGGGCCAGGTCGTACCGGCCGTAATCTCGTAACAAAATCATTCCTCCTGGTTTCAGCAGGTGACTCAATCTGTTCACAATGCACTGCATCCTGAGGAAAGAAGAGACCAGAAGCCTTCAGCATGCTGGAAAAAAAAAAAATAAAAAAAAATTCCTTAGGCCTTCTTTTGGAAAAGCAGGCTAAAGGTTTCCCTGTGTTTCAACAAAGAGCTGAGTGGGCTGAGCTCTCCGGGATGGAGGTGGCTTGTTTGGCTTTGGCTGCTTTATTTCTGACACTCCCCAATTCTTCTTGGGGTTTTTGTCTTTTTTTTTTTTATAATGATCACTTAGCAAGGCACAGCAGGGATTGACTGCTCTCTCTGTTGCTGTAAAACAAGCCACTGGTGAACTTGAAGCGAAACGCCGTGGAATAAAACCCAAAGGGAACTTGAGAAGGGATTTGTGGAGGTTGTAACACACTTCCACAAAGATTCCACAGCACTTTGCTGAACCTTTCCCCTCCCAGACAAGAAATCCATCTTGATTTGCAGCCTTACAATCCAGCAGTATGCTCTCTGGAACACTGAGGAAATTCCTCTCAAAGGAATAGTGAGTGCAGCAGCGTGGCTGGGGCTGAGCAGAGGGACTGGGGTGGCAGCACAACACCCTCTGCCCAGGACACTTCCAAATCACAGCCAGCCTGTTCCAGCAATTGGAGAGAAATAAATACATTTTATTTGCAGAGGCTTCATGGAAAACTGGAGCAGAGACAGAACCAAGTTTAATTTTCCTTTTCCTTGGAAGGAGGGGACTTACTCCAGCTTGATAGAGACACATCATCTCCTGCAACCAGAAGGAATTCTCAGAACTTACTTCTCTGGGAGAATTGCTGAGAGGACAAAGATGAGAATAACAACATCAAGACTCCCTTCTGGCATTGGGAAAGGGCTTTGGTCATTGCACAGGTCATGGACAAAAGCAAAGCAGCGAGAAGAATCATATCCTGCATTGTTCTGGGAAAAAAGGGGAGAGAAATCAGAGCATGAGGAGCAGCCCCTCAGGATAATCTGGATATGGGAGCATTCTCACTTTCACACAATCAAGTGGTGCAGCCAGGGATCTGGTGCTGCCTCCCTGGGCCAAAACACAGCCCAGAATTCTTGGGGATCTTCAAGATCACAAGGATCCAATGCCCTCTGCAGGGCCAGGAGCACCTCCCACTGACCCTGGCTGCACAAGGTTTCACCCAGCCTGGACTTCAACCCTTCCAGCTGGGGACAGAGAGGTTCCTCCTAAGGAAAAGGGTTGAAATTGGAAAAATAAGAACATTTGGGAGATTGACAAAGAGATTTGGATTTGTGACATTCAGACAAACAGCAACTGACAAAACCCCAAAACTGGATTGAGGGATTATTGGAATTTTAAGGTCAGATTTTCCACTAATGGTGGTTCAGAAGGGAGGGACTGACAGAGTCAAGCTGGAAATCTTGACAAGAGTGAGAGCCTCTCACTACACCACTGAAATCAATACTCATCTACAAGCAGACCACTCCCTACACCCCAAAAGCCACATGCATGAAGTTACACTCTTCAAAATCACATTTAGGCTTCTAAAAAATAAAAAAAGTTGTGGTTTTCCCTAAAGCTGCTCTGACAGATTGCAGTAACCTCCACAACCAGTGCTTGTGTCACCTCAAGAGGATGGAATGGCACTGCTGCTGTGCTCCCCACATCATCCCATGAACCAGCTGGTTACAGTTGATCCTTCACATCTTCTCAGTTCTGTTCTGACCTGAAATATCTTTGTGGTATTTGTCCTGGGACTAAATCCCAGCCTCCTGCTCCCCAGGCAGCATCCTCCTCCTCAGCTCTCTGAGCACAAGCAAGCAGATTGCTTTCCCAGAGCTGACAGTAACACACAAACCAAACCCAGCTTCAGTTCCTGCTAAAAACCAGCCTGAATGTTTTTAAGGTTCACCACTTACTCAGCTGAAAGAGCCCTGGATTTAGAAAAACCCTGCCAGCCCCAAGGGGAAAAAAAATCTGGCTGACTTGCCTGCTGCCAGCGTGACATTTTGACAACTCCAACTCCCCTCATTTCTCCCATCTGAGCTGGCTCATTCTCCTAATTTAACAGCACCAGGGCTAGCTAAAAAACAAAAAATAAAGAAGAAAACTGCCAAGCCAGCTCCAGTGGCAGCTGTGATCCTTTTGTGTTAATGTGCAACTGGCACCAGGTGCTTCCCACCTTCACCACTGAGTTTACCTGGACGAGCTCCACAGCTGTTGTAGAAAAATCACAGCAATAAACAAACAGGCCTGGATCACTGAAATAAAGAAAAAACAATCAGCACTTATCTAAAGGTGCTCCAACAGGGATTAAGAAGTGTCTCAAAGGCACAGGACATCGAGCTGGGAGGCAGAAATCCTGGGATTTAGTCTATCTCTGCCAACACAAAGCTATTTGTCTCTGCAGAGGCTCATGGATCACACTGCTCCTTTGTGCTCTCACAGGGCACTGACTCTTTGCTTTTCTTTCTGGAAAATGAGACACATTTAGACCTGGATGAAAAAAGCCCTGAGAATATCAACCCACACCATCTTTTTTTTGTTCCATTCTAAAACCAAAGATTTTCCCAGGTCAAACCACCATCAGTTGAAAGTTGCAGATGGCAAAAGGTACCATTTGCACCTGGCCCTTCCTCTGAGATGCTCTCAACTTTAGAGCACATGCAAGGCTTTCCCAATTGTTTTCCAGAGGCTGCCACATCCCAGAGATGAAAACCCACTGAGATCTACTTACTTGTTGGTTTGCAAAATGGGGAAGACTGTATTTCCAGCACCACAGCCAACCTGCACAAAATACAAGTCCAGGGAGTGAAAAGAATTTCTCTAGTGTGTCCCAAATCACCTCTCTACAGCTGTGGAACTAGGAGTAACTCAGGAGTAACAACAGAGCAGTGACCATTGGCAAATCTCCCTGGGAAATGGGATTCTCTTCATCAGGCTACAACAGATCAGTGGTTTTGGGAAAGCCTGAGGCAAGATCTTGGAGAAATCTTCCTGACAAGCTGGTACCCTTTGGAAAACTAGGATTGCTGGAATCCCAAGTGTGACAACCAGTACAAGTCATTGAAGCACTGGGAAAAGGCCATGGATTCACTTCCAGAAAAAAAATCAGAGCAATGGAGGAAGAAGTTTGCTTGACTATAACTGCATCCTGCTCTTCCAGGGTTTCCTTCACTCCATGGCTCTTCCTCAAGTTACAGCCAGCCCTGCAATGATCCCACCTCCCTCTTCCTTCTCCTTGTTGTGTTTGAAGGTGGCTCACACCTGGGGAATCTGCCTCTGAATGTTTTCAGGAATCCATTAGATTGAAAGCAGAAAAACCCAGGAGCCCCAAAATCTGAGGAAATCTCTGAGTTTCAGAGCAAATAAAAATAAGGAATCGACCCAGGAGCCCCAAAATCTGAGGAAATCTCCAGGTTTCAGAGCAAATAAAAATAAGGAATCGACCCAGGAGCCCCAAAATCTGAGGAAATCTCTGAGTTTCAGAGCAAATAAAAATAAGGAATCGACCCAGGAGCCCCAAAATCTGAGGAAATCTCTGAGTTTCAGAGCAAATAAAAATAAGGAATCAAAAGGACAGGTCCTGTTGACTCTCTCTGAAAGGGGGGAACTTCCCAAACCAGCAATACCCACAGTGAACAAACAAAAAGTGCCAGAGAAAAAGGACATTACCAGCTGTCAGCACTCTCAGAAGTCCTACAACTTTTTCTGGGCTAAGTCTGGGATTCCCCACTATTCCATGGGCCCCTGATACTTCTTTTTCTGTCCCAGTCACACCAACAAGGACACAAGGGACTCTGGGATGTGTGACACTCTTTTCCAGCTCTCACCTCCAATATCCGGTAGGATGCAGATGATCCTGGGTAATCTCCATCCCTTGGATTCAGCTCCTCTGGGCAGATCCTGTTTTCAGGTGTGGTTTTTAGCAGGCTGAACTCATTCTCTGCCCTGGTTTGCAAGGAACAGTGCCCATTTTCACAGCTGCCCAGGCCTTCACTCTTGCCTGCTGCTTTGTTATTAAACAGAGGCACAGAATTCCCAGGTGGATTTGGGATCCTGTGAGGTGCCAGCTCAGGGAATTCAGTGAACAACCAGTGCCTGTCCTTGAAGAAGCCATTTTCATGGATTTTATAAAAGTCATCCCAGTACCTCTTAGCATTCACCTCGTATTCCTCTGTGAACACAAAAGCAAAAATGTCCAATTGCAGCCAGATGAGAAGGCAGCAAGGGCTGAATCAGTTCAGGCAATCTGCTGGACCAAGGAAGGTTGAAAAATCACTTTTTTCTTTAAATTGTGCCATTTACTTTACATTGTGCCAGTCACTTTGTTGTGACTGCAAAAGGGAAAAAGAGAGAGAAGAGGAAACTCATTGTCTCCTGGTAGGATTTAAAGGAAGCTGACAACAGACTGAAGGAAGCTGGAATGAAGAAATCCAGGTTTGGTTCACTGGAAAAATTCATTTGGAGCCTCCTGACACTCCTCAGAGGCACTGACAACTTGTAAGGAATTCTCTGAGAGGTGCCTGGAGCTGAGGAGCCCCTGTCCAACACGTTCCCCCTTTTTTTCAGGTGGAGAAAAAGAGAAAAAATGACTCTGGCAGAAAGCCTGCTCAGGGTTTGCACAAGATTTCCCAGGATTCCAGGACTGCTTGAATCCAGTGTCCAGCACTGGGTTTTCCACAGTCCTGTGCCTGTCACACCACTGCACAGTGATCAAATTAAAAGAAAAGAATCAACAGAAGTGGTCCTGGAAGTATTAGTGGAGAGCTAAGGTGGAGAGATGACAAGAACTAACCTCAGCAGCAAGTGTCACACCAAGAGGCCACATCCCAGGAGCAAGAGGAGTATTGCAGAAAGCTGGAAAAGCTCTACCAAAGCCATGAGCCAACAAAATTCTGAGTCACCCACAGGGTTATTTCCATGTATTCCAGACCAAGTCTAGTTCTAGGGGAATTAATTTTTACCCTGGGATGTTATGAATCCAGCTGGCTTCCTGAATTCTCATCAACAGGAGAGTTTCTCTTGTCCTGGGAGTTAATTATAACATCCTGTGCTTGTAATTAATGTCCATGGGATTAAGAGATCCAGAGATCCCAACTCCATTTCAGTCACATGAACTTTTTTTTTTTTTTTTGGCCACCTTTGCCCAAACCCAAGTTCAAATGATTCTTCCACAATTCCTGATGATGCCTGCATGGGAGAACCCTCCCCAACAGCTCTGAAGAGGAGGGCTAAAAGAAAAAAGCAGACATCTTAAAACTGGAAATGAATCTTATTACCCAAACTGCAGGTTATTTATTAGTCTTGCATCTGAAGGGAGATAGGAAAATGAGCCAAGAACACCTGGAAAAATATGCAGCCTCAGCCAAATAAACACCAAACCAGCTTTACCAAAGGAGCACAAGTCAGTCAGATGTGTATTTTTAGTAGGATCTATCCCTGAAGCCCAAAGAGCTAGAGATGAAAATAATCTCTTCACCCTAAGCACAAGGATTTTCTCCTTTTAAGAAGCCTTGGCCTTAACCCCCAAGCTGAAAGGAATTTTCATGGCTGATATTAGACCAGAGGAGGTTAAGTGGGAGCCCTGATCTCCCCACAGCTCAAAGCAAACAAGGTCAAGGCAGTTTCTTGGCTGGAGAGAACTCACTGACTCCTCAGGGCAGAAGTGCTCTGGGTGCACATCCTGGCACACTCCTTCCTCAGCTCTCACCTCCCAGTTGGGATCTGCAAGGCTTGGAAACTCTCTTTCACTCCCTAAAACCCAGAAATTCCTGCTTCCTGCTGGTCCTTCTCCATCTCAGGACAGCCTGACTGAAAGGAGATTCTTCCCTGGAAGTACTGAGGTGAAATCCCACCTCAGCCCTTTTGCTTTACTCACAATTTTGTCACAGGAGAAAGCTGAACAAGAGATTGTGTTCCGTGGCCTCCCGTGTTAAAATGATGGTGGAATTCCTCTTGGATGCTCCTGAGCAGCTGGCACCCTCCAACCGACCCATCTGGAACCTTTTCTTAAAGGTCATTTACCTCAGGAGCCCCTGGTGTTTTCAAAGCACTGAGATCAAGGAGCAGTACCAAAGAAAGGCAAGAAACCAAGGGCCAGCTGACCAAGATCATGCAAGAAAGAGATTTAAAACAAAACAAAACAAAAAACCCCAAAACCCCAAATCAAACACCACCAGAATGTGACAATATCATATGAATTTTTCAGTCTGACTGCCTGGATCACTTCTGCCAGAAAAATTTACCTCAGACTTGCTTCAAGATCCTGTTTGTAGCTCCTGAGGACACTGGTGTGTAAGTCAGATCCCTCCAGGGGTTTTCTTGACAAGGACCCCCTGACTTTTCTGCTCCAAAGGTTCATAGTCACCCTTTCACGTGGCAGAAAAAGGGCAAAAAAAAAAAGGAACTTTTGTTTCACAAAAGACAGGAAGAGGACCTGGGACCCCCTGACTTGCACAGGGGCTACTTCTAGAGCCTCCAACCAAACCCAAGAAACTCTTCCAGTTCTTCCCAGCCAGGAGACACAAATCTCCAAGCTATCCCCTAGAATTTCTCCCCTGTCCTGGTTTGGGCCAGGATAAAGGGGATTTTCTGGTTTGTACTTTTGCTTTCAGCTCAGTCTCTTGTCAGGAGCTGCACTTGCTGAAATGAACAGCAAGTTCCTCAGACAGTGTCTGACCTGGGACTGATCCCACGGGATGTTTATAGTTACTGCCAGAGCCTGGTGTGCAGAGCCAGGGACACTGCTCAGCTCTGAGGAACATTTTACCCTCCAGAAGGAGTAAAAAGGTCCCACCTGAACCCCTCCTCTGGGGAGGACCAGACAAGAGAGATGCCAGAGCTGACCAAACAGAGTATTCCATCCCATCCACCTCATACTCAGGATAAATTTGAGGGATCCCGAGGGTCAAACCCCTTCCTGCTTCCCCTTCTTCCCCTCTCCCTCTTTGCTTCAGCATCCTGGGAGGATTCCATCCCTTCCTCTGCCTGTGCTCCTGATCCATTCCAGCCTGAATCTGTGTGTTCCTGCCTCCAGCTCCCAACTGCTCCTGACTCCAGGATTCCAGCCTGGACTTTCCCAGGGCTGCCCTGCAGCCTCGGGGGTGACCTGAGAGTTATTGGGGGAAAGGGGGGAGGAACCTGGGATCAATCTTTTCCTGTATATTTGTATATATTTAGTAATTTTTCCTATTTATCATTCCTGTTCCATTAAAGCTGTGTAGTTTAGTTCCCAACCCATCAGTCTCTCTCCCTTATTCTCCTTTCCTTTCCTTATCAGGGAGGAGAGGGGGATTCATAGAAAAATCTGTTATTGGGTTTAATTGCCAGGCCAGTGTTAAACCCTGACATCCCCTTTTTCAAGACAAATTCTGACACCTCCCCAAAAAGTCCAGAGAATAATACAGCCAGAATGACCAGCAGCTTTTTTTTTTTTTTTTTTTTTTTTTTTTTTTTTCCTCCTGCTTGCTCATTACTGCTCCTCAAAATCCCAACCCCTTCAGGCACATTTGGCTGGCTTTGCCTTCCCTGTGTTCCAGCCATCCCATTGTCTCTCCCCATGTTTCCCACTGAATAGCAAAGCACCAAAATCTCCCTGGTCCTCATTGTTCAGCCCAGGAAATACATCCTGGAAAGCTGACAAACTGCTCTAAAGAGCAAATTGCTCCACAATTTCAGCCTCCTCTATAGGTTCTCCAAAGATGACAGACAGAAAAGCTTTTAATGCCAACCAGATTTTCAGCTGAGCCTGACACAATGGGAACTGCTGGGGGGCTGCTGGGAATCCAAGAAAGGAGGGAATGCTCTTGGGGAATAATTAAATTTGCCATTGTGAACACAACTGGAAGCTATAGGGGAAGTGGCTCCAGTAGTTTTTTTTCAGCCTTTACAGGGGACACACTCCATTTCATGGGAACAAAAGGAGCAGAACAGCAGCAGCACACAGGTCTCTTGGCCCAGCAGAGAGGAGGAAGAGATTCCCCCAATATTTAAGGGGCTGGAGGGTATCTGAGCAGCAGGGAGCAGTTTGAAGCAGCTCAGAAGAGCTTCAGCTCCTTTGGCTCTGGAGCTCTGCACCTGGAGCTTGATTCAGATCCAGGATGGACAAAAGAAACTTCAAGTCAAGTTGGAGGAAATAAAAAAAAAACCCACTGGGATTCCTTTTTCTGCCTTCTCTGATGAGAAACTCTTCAATCAGGATCAAATAAATCTTTTCCCAGTTCTGATGTAATCATTGTCATGTTGTTTGTTAACTTGGGAGGGACAGACACAGCCCCTGCTTTACCAGAAGCCTCTGAAGAGCAAAACTGAGTTTGAATCAGGGAAAGAGAAGATCAGAAATGAAGTTTTAAAGAACAAAAGCCAACAGAGACAACAAGACACCAAGCAGTTTGTTGATGAGGAGCCCTAACAAGTATTTAAACATCCAAACCATGCAACCCAACCCAAGATGACTCCTCCCAAGCAAGACCCTTCCTGTTCCTGCAGGATGAGCCTCTGGAGAAGGGGGAAAAATCAGAGAGAGGTAAATAAGAAGAGGAAGATTCCACCTCCTCCTTTTCTCATCGTTTGGAATGGTTCAGGAGAGGGGGGAAGGGAGGAATGAATGATGTTGCACACACTGGTTCACTCTTGGAGGCCCAAGAAACTCCCCCCCCCAAGGCACCTTGTTTATCCTGGGGCAACAGCTCTGAGCTGTTCTCTTCCACTTGACTCCTGGCACTGGCTTCCTGCTCCTCTGACCATTCCACATGATCCCTGGGGGGAAAAAAGAAGATGAACTGAGCGTGGTCAGGCAAAGAGAGAAGAGAAAGGTCCAGGTGCCACCTCTGGAGCTTGGTCACCAGCTCCAGTTCAAGCTCAGAAGGCCCAAGAGACACCAGCTCTGCCTCCTTCCTAAACCTTTGCCCTGTTTGATGCTCAGCCAAGCTGAGAGGAAAAAAAAAACCCTTTCCTCCCAATCCAGGGGGTACTCAGCACCCAGAAACCATTCCCAGAGGCTGAGCAGCATTTGTTCCTGCAGAGGGGCTGGAGAGGGAGGCACCTGGGTGCGTTGCAGCTGCCTCAGCAAATGGTTTTCTTTCTGAAGTTGAGACAAAGAAACAAAAAAAGAGGCAGGAGGGGCATTGGGGAAGGTGAATGATGAATATTAAATCAAATTAATGAGAAAACCAGGCAGGAAGCTTTAAAGAATTAACAACTGGAAGGTGCAGACCTGATTGTGCAGTGACTCTCTTCAAGTTTTTCATGAAACCAAGGGGCTGAAAAGCAGAAATCAAGGAGCAAGAAGCCCCTTTCTGGCCTCAGGAGGAATCACTCCCTTTTCTGTTCATTCCTAAACCAAAGATTTAAATGTCCCCTCGACAACCAAACTGATTCCTCCAACTTCTGGCAGGAAAATCCTCTGGAGGAAATGTCCTGTAACAATGAACTTTATTCCCAAACTTTATTCCAAGCCAAGAAACCCCCCAGTTAACAGGGGAGAGCAGCCCAGCAGAGCCTTCAGCTCCCAGCAAATAAAATACAACAAAAAAACCCCAACTGCAGCTCCTAGTAAATAAAATAATAAAAAAAAATCAACTTCAGCTCCCAGAAAATAAAATACAACAAAAAAAACCAACTTCAGCCTCCCAGAAAATAAAATACAAAAAAACCCCAAACCTTCAGCTCCCAGTAAATAAAATAAAAAAAAAAAATCAACTGCAGCTCCCAGTAAATAAAATACAACAAAAAAACCCACCTTCAGCTCCCAGCAAATAAAATTAAAAAAACAACTGCAGCTCCCAGCAAATAAAATACAACAAAAAAACCCCCAACTTCAGCTCCCAGTAAATAAAATAAAATAAAAAAATCAACTTCAGCTCCCAGAAAATAAAATATAACAAAAAAACCCCCAACTGCAGCTCCCAGCAAACAAAATATAAAAAAAAATAACCAACTTCAGCTCCCAGCAAACAAAATACAACAAAAAAAACACCAACTTCTGCTCCCAGTAAATAAAATACAACAAAAAAACCACCTTCAGCTCCCAGAAAATAAAATAAAAAAAAACAACTGCAGCTCCCAGCAAATAAAATACAACAAAAAAAACCCCCAACTTCAGCTCCCAGCAAATAAAATACAAAAAAACCCCCAACTTTAGCTCCCAGTAAATAAAATACAAAGAAAAAAAACCACCTTCAGCTCCCAGCAAACAAAATACAACAAAAAAACCCCAACTGCAGCTCCCAGCAAATAAAATACAACAAAAAAACCACCTTCAGCTCCCAGCAAACCTGAGAACTCGGGTGCCCAACACCCCTCAAGCTTTCTCCAACCAAATCCATTCCTGTTCCAAGCTCCACCTGACACTCACAGCAGCAGCTGAAATGAAGTTTGTTCACTCTAGACAAAGAGGGATGGGGAAGGGTCAGGGATTGCTGAGAGCAATTTAATCATCTCATGAATAATTTTAACAGATTTAATCATTTCTGAAACCCAGCAACTGAAAGAGCTGCTCCAAAGCAAACCAACACATCCTGCTGACAGCCCAGGGGAGCCTGAGGGATCCCAACAGCTTCAGGAGAAGCTGAGGAAGGACCAGGAACCCCCCAGGGACAGCTCAGGAGCCCCTCAGGGATGGCTCAGGACCCACCCTGGGGACAGTCCAGGACCCCCCAGGGACAGTCCAGGACCCCCCTGGGGACAGTCCAGGAC
>JAAWXA010000053.1:2387535-2401836 GCA_038090715.1 Florisuga fusca
CATCACCCCCACCCACCCCAACCCTTTCCTGGGTTTTCTTCTGGGCACAGGAAGGGGAGAGGGTGGGCTGCTGCCTTCATGGTCCTGCTTTGGTAGGATCTGTGTCCCCCCCCAGCTGCTGCCTGCACATCCAGGTGATTTGTGGCACGGGAGGGGACAGGGGGACACAGGGAGCTCAGCACCACCCCAGAGAGGGGCTGAGCCCGGGCTGCAGCTGGGAGCAACAGAGCTGCTGCTGCAGAGAGTTGGCTGGGGGTGCAAAGCAAGCCCAGGTGGAGGGCACCAGGAAGGTCCCTGGGACATGGGGGTGTTTGATTTGTGTCATCCTGAGCTCCAGCAGCACCAGGAAGCTGTGGATCCAAGAAATTGTGGATCCAAGAAGCTGTGGATCCAGGAAACTCTGGATTCAAGAAGCTGTGGATCCAGGAAACTCTGGAGTCAAGAAGCTGTGGCTCCAGGAAGCTGTGGATTCAAGAAGTTGTGGATCCAGGAAGCTGTGGATCCAAGAAGCTGTGGATTCAAGAAGCTGTGGATTCAAGTTTTGGATCTAAGCCGTTGTGGCTCCAGGAAGCTGTGGATCCAGGAAGCTGTAGCCCCAAGAAGCAGGTGCCTGTTGGGTTGCTCCAACAATATCCTCAAGCCCTGTGATGGCTCCTGCCTGCTGGCAGCATGTGCAGCTGCCCTGTCCCCTGAGATGTCCCCTGAGATGTCCCCTGGGGCCCCACCTCTGTCCAATGCTCCAGGGGACAGAGCTGCTCCCAGCCAGGGAGAGGAGCACAGCTCAGCTGCTCCCCAAATCCACTTGGCCCCGTGGGCTCCTGGCACTTCCCAGCCTCTTCAAGCAGAGAAAATCCCATTTTTTTCCACATTCAAGTGTATGGAGGGGCCACCAGCTCCTGCGGGGTGACCCCCCTGAGGTCAGGAGGAGAGGTTTGGTGGGGGAAGGAGATCCCTGCGGGCACGGAGGACCCCGAGGCTTTGGGGACAGTGTCGGGTTACACAGGCAGACACACTGGCAGACACAGGAACACGAACAAGCTCCTCTGTAAAGCAGATTCCAGAAAATCCCAGGGATCCTTGGCTGGTCCCCCAGGCAGTGCTGGATGAGGCAACCTCAGATGTTCCCCCGGTAGGTGATGTTGGTGAAGGTGGACGTGGCCTCTTTGTACAAAGGATTGTTGCCCTGGGAGGAGAGGAAGAAGAAGACAAGAAGAGAAGAGCATCATCCCTTTGTGTGTGGCCTGGGAGAAAAGGAGGAAGGAGGAAGAAGGAAGAAGGAAGAAGAAAGAAGAAAGAAGAAGAAGAAAGAGGAAGGAAGAAGAAGAGGAAGGAAGATGAAGGAAGAAGAAGAAAGCAGAAAGCAGAAAGCAGAAAGAAGAAAGAAGAAAGAAGAAAGAAGAAAGAAGAAAGGAGAAGGAAGAAGAAGAGAAGAGCATCATCCCTTTGTTCTTGGCCTCAGCATTTGTTCTGCTGCACAGCTGGGGAAACTGAGGCACTGTTTCAGCACTGGGTGGGGTGGGGCTGTGCCTCCCCTCAAGGCTTTGGTTCTGTAGTTTACAGGTTCCCTGGAAAGTTGGATGGGGGAGAGCAGGGAAAGTCTGCTGTGCCTCTTTGTCCAAAGGCTTGTTGCCCTGGGAGAAGAGGAGGAAGAAGAAGAAGAAAGAAGAAAGAAAAATAAGAAGGGAGAAGAAGGAAGAAGAAGGAAGAAGGAAGAAGAAAGAAGAAAGAAGAAGGGAGAAGGAAGAAGAAAGAAGAAGAAAGAAGGAAAAGTCTCTCCTCAAGGCTTTGGTTCTGTGGTTTAAAGGTTCCCTGGAAAGTTGGATGGGGGAGAGCAGGGAAAATCTGCTGTGCCTCCCAGGGAAGAAGAAGAAAGAAGAAGAAAGAAGAAGAAAGAAGAAAGAAGAAAGAAGAAAGAAGAAAGAAGAAAGAAGAAGAAGAAGAAAGAAGAAAGAAGAAGAAGAAGAAGAAGAAGAAGAAGAAGAAGAAGAAGAAGAAGAAGAAGAAGAAGAAGAAGAAGAAGAAGAAGAAGCAGAAGAAGCAGAGCATCATCCCTTTGTGCTTGGCCTCAGCATTTGTTCTGCTGCACAGCTGGGGAAACTGAGGCACCGCTTCAGCACAGGATTTGGTTCGGTAGTTTAAAGGTTTCTCCCTGGGAAGTTTGATGGGAGAGAGCAGGGAAAATCTGCTGGGGAGGAGGAAATGAGGAGCTGAGGAGCAGAGAGGCCTCCAGAAAGAGCCACCCCAGCCCAGCCCCTTCCTCTGGGGAGGTGGAGGGGATGTGGGGGGCAGGTCCTGGTGCCTTCCTAACCCCCCCCTTGGGTGTCTCAGCTCTGGGTGTCTCAGCCCTTCCAGCATCCCGTGGGACCTTCTGCCTCCCTCACGGGATGGAAACCCTGGTGTGGGCAGTGGGTGAGTCAGGGTCACACTGGCGAGCAGCGCTTGGGATATTTGGGAAGTGGGAAAAACCTCTGGGACATCAGCTGTGGGCTGTGTGCACCCCAGGGGTGCTCAGCTGTGGGCTGTGTGCACCCCAGGGGTGCTCAGGGCAAGGCTGTCCAGGGTGGCAGTCACCCCGAGTCCTGTCTCTGACACTCCTCCCCAAGGAGCACCTCTTGAGACCCCAGAAAGCAACTGGGATCTGGATCCCTGGGGTATATGGGATTCAGGGATTCAGCCCAATCCACCTGACCCAGTGGCCCTCACCGTGTCCCACTTGGCCCTGGCTTTCTCCTCCTCGAAACGGGCAAATTCCCGGTGGTCGTGGATGGTGATGAGGAGCTTCCAAATGAGCAGAGCAGCCAGACCAATGAGCAGGATGGCTCCTGTCACTGACAGCAAGACCACCAGGACATCTGGTCCCTTGGGACAGTCTGTGGGAGGGAGGAGGAGAAAGTTGGGAAGGCTCAGGAGCTCTGGAGCTGCCCGCTCGGGGGTACACGGAGCTCCTCTGCTCTCAGGAGGGCTCCATCCTCCCCTCTTGGGGAGGAAAAACCTCCAGCCTGGAGCAGAGAAAGCTCAGTAAAGGAGGATCTTGGCCATGGGAGGCATGTGCTGAGATCCTTGACTCCTTTTTACACCCAAACCTGGGATAGTCCAGGTCAGGGGCGTCACAGATTCCATCCATGGGCTGGGGATGCACCAGCCTGGCTGATGCCTTCCACCATCCCTGCTCTCCAGCTGGGTGCCAACCCCCTGCTGGCAAGCCAAGGTGGTGAGATCTGGTGTGGAGCTCAGCACCCAGCTGGCTGCCCCCCAAAAAACCTGCTGCCTGGGGCTCTGCACCCACCCCCAACCCTCTCCTGGGCACAGGGGGTGGGAGAGGGTGGGCTTCTCCTTTCATGGTCCTGCTTGGGTAGGATCTGTGGCCACACAGCCCCTGGCCCAGCTGGAAATCAGACCTCCAGGTCACAGGAGACCCTGGAGGGGCAACCATAGCATCACTCCCCCCCGGATCAGAAGCTTTCTCAAGAAGCAGCAGGTCCATGGAGCTGGAAAGAGGAGCAGAGGGAAAGAGGAGCTGGGAAGAGGGGGGGGAAGGTTGAGCCCTCATCCTTGGCCTCAGTGAGGGGATGAAAGAACTGAGCAAACTGGTGGGGAGATGTGAACCTGGCAGGAAATCAGGAGCTGGTGGCAGAGAGCAGGGGGGGACAAAGCAGCTCTTCAAATCCCTCCCCCCTCTCCCTGTCCTGAGAGCCTGGAGGTGCTGGGAGTTATAGAAGGGACAAAATCCTCGCATCCTGGAACGTCAGGTTGGAAGGGACCTCAAGGATCATCTGGTCCAAACCTTTTAATATTAATTCTTGATGTGAGATGTCCCAGCACCCCCCTGAGCTGAGACTTCAAACGTTCCAAAGTCGAGGACTCCACTACCCCTTCCCCTGGGAGGCCCTTCCAGTGCCTGCCTGTCCTCAGGGGGGAAAAATTTTTCCTCCTGTGTCCAGTGGGAATGGAAATTCCCCCTGTTTAGCAGGGAACCCTGGCATGGCAACACTCTACACCCCCCCCAGCTGGTACCTGGCTCCTCGATGACGTAGAGGATGGATTTGCCACTGGAATCCTCGGAGTACTGGAACCTCACCACGCAGTCATCCTCATCCTTGTAGGTGCAATTCACTGCATCCTTGCCCCTGTCACCTGCCAGACAGAGAGACTCAGAACCCCCCCAGGCTTGGGGGGAGGTGTGGAGGCAGAGATGAAGCTCCCCCCCTGGATTTCCAGACCTTCAGGTGTCCTTTTTGGGGGCTCCTCTTACCCAGCTCCTCCACGCTCTGGATCTCGTCGCGGCACATGCGGCTGCAGGATTGCTGCTGTGCCAGGGCTCCCCTCTCAAACTTCTTGCACTCTACACATTCCCTGAGGAAGAGGAGGGAGGTTCCAGCAGCCCCTCCGTGCTCTCCCTCCCAGGGGAAGGTCCCACCTTGCAGTCTCAGGCTGGGGAAATTGCTGCAATCCCAAGCCGAGGGGGCTGCAGATGGGGAGAGCTCCCGGTGCTGCCTCCTCAGGGGGGGGGTCTGACCCATCCCAGCTCCCTGCTGGTTCATCCCAGCTTTCTGATGGGACGTCATGGAATGTGTTAGGGTTGGAAGGGACCTTTAAAGGTCATCTAGTCCAAGCCCCAAGCCCCGTCCCAGCTCCCTGATGGGATACAACCCATCCCAGTTCCCTGATGGGATACAACCCATCCCAGCTCCCTGATGGGATACAACCCATCCCAGCTCCCTGATGGGATAAGATCCATCCCAGGTCTCTGGTGGGATGTGACCCATGGGATGTGATGGATTGTACCCCAGCTCCCTGATGGGGTACAACCCCCCTTCCTCCTCCCCCCCAGCTCTCTCCTCCTCTCCCCTCTCACTTTTTGATGGTGCAGGCATCCGGGCAGGTGGGACACTTCTCACAGGTGTCCCCGTAGGAGCCAGGCTGGGTGCAGTCACACTTGCCACAGACACAGGAGCCGTGGCCACTGCAGACCAGCCCGTTGCTGGCCATGCAGGTGTCAGTCCGGGTGGTGCAGTTGCAGGAATCCCCCGTCCAGTCCGAGTCGCACAAACAGTCCCCACAGCTGCACTGCCCGTGGCCTGGGGACAAGCCAGAGGCCATCAGGACCCTCTCATGTCCCCAGAGATCCCATCAGCCATCACCCCCGTGGGATAACCACCTGCCCAGGTGTCCTGGTTTGGGCCAGGATAAAGGGGATTTTCTGGTTTGTACTTTTGCTTTCAGCTCAGTCTCTTGTCAGGAGCTGCACTTGCTGAAATGAACAGCAAGTTCCTCAGACAGTGTCTGACCTGGGACTGATCCCACGGGATGTTTATAGTTACTGCCAGAGCCTGGTGTGCAGAGCCAAGGACACTGCTCAGCTCTGAGGAACATTTTACCCTGCAGAAGGAGTAAAAAGGTCCCACCTGAACCCCTCCTCTGGGGAGGACCAGACAAGAGAGATGCCAGAACTGACCAAACAGAGTATTCCATCCCATCCACCTCATACTCAGGATAAATTTGAGGGATCCCGAGGGTCAAACCCCTTCCTGCTTCCCCTTCTTCCCCTCTCCCTCTTTGCTTCAGCATCCTGGGAGGATTCCATCCCTTCCTCTGCCTGTGCTCCTGATCCATTCCAGCCTGAATCTGTGTGTTCCTGCCTCCAGCTCCCAACTGCTCCTGACTCCAGGATTCCAGCCTGGACTTTCCCAGGGCTGCCCTGCAGCCTCGGGGGTGACCTGAGAGTTATTGGGGGAAAGGGGGGAGGAATGTGGGATCAATCTTTTCCTGTCTATTTGTATATATTTAGTAATTTTTCCTATTTATCATTCCTGTTCATTAAAGTTGTGTAGTTTAGTTTCCAACCCATCAGTCTCTCTCCCTTATTCTCTCTCCTTTCCTTATCAGGGAGGAGAGGGGGATTCATAGAGGAATCTGTTATTGGGTTTAATTGCCAGGCCAGTGTTAAACCCTGACACCAGGGCAGCAGTTCCACTTCCACGGGCAGGGGCCAGGCAGAGCAGCTGCCCGAGGACAAACTCTTTGCCCCTCACATCAAACCTCAACCTTTGCCTTGTGCCCAACGCTCCTTATTCCACCAAAACAGGAGAAAAAGCTGCAGGTTGGCAGAACAGCTGGAGATGTTCACTCTCTAGTCAAGCTTTGACTTGGGCTTTTAATTTCAAATCTCAGGACATCTGGTCCAATCCCTTCCTCCCCCCCCTCCCCCCAAATTCCACTCATTTCCCCCCCAAATTCCACTCATTTCCCCCATCCCGGGACCAGGCAGGAAAAGCTGATTCCTGGGAAAAGCCCAGTGAGCTCTTCATGCTCACTCAGCCTGGTTGGATCAGACAGACAGACAGACAAAATACTCAAATCCTGCCAGAGCCTGGAGCTATTTGCCTTGTGGTTTGATCCCAAGATACATTAAGCTGTGGAAATGCCACGGAGCTCCCATCCCAAGGCCTGAAGGAACAGGATCAGGCACTTTGGGTTAATCAACAGCTCAGCCAGGCTTGGGGGGGGCAAAGCATCACCCCATGGCCTTCACCCACCCCTCCTGCCCCTTTGCACAAGGACAGAGAAGCTGGGGACACAGGGGACACCATGGGGTGGAGGGGAAAGGCAGAGCGGTTCCACCTCTTATCAACAGGTTGTGAAGATAAGGGCTGGATCCTGGGAGCCCAGAGGCAACTGGGAGCCAGGAAATTGGGCTGGGGGGAGGTGTGGTCCCCAAAATTCCCCTGAGGATGGGAATTTTGGGAGCTGGAACTGATTCCAGCAGGTTTCATCTTGCCCACGCCAGGTCCCTGCAGCTTTGGCCACTGATTTGGGGGATCAGATCAACCTTTGCCTTGTGGCAAAAAGTGGCTTTTGTGGCACCACCTCACCTGCTCACCCAGGAACACAGCCAGGTGGGGTTTTAATGGCCCCAGAGGAGATGCCACAACTTCAGTGAGCAGCTTGTGCCAGTGCTCTGTCACCTTCACGGGGGAAAATGTCACTAGAAGTCTCACTAGCCCAGCACCCAGACCTGGCCCAGAGGAGCTGTTGCTCCCAGTAGCTCCCAGTAGCTCAGGGACACTGGAGAGCAGAGGTGAGACTTTCCTGGTTTCAAGAGCCTGGTCTTTTAATCTCTGTCTACTGGATTTCACTAAGTGTGTAAAATCATATTTGTTCCTTTATGTCCCATGTAAGCAAAATCCTTGGAAATAATAATAATTTAAAAAAAAAAAAAAAAAAAAAAAAAAAAAAGTCACAATTAGGAGAAAGAAGTCATTTGTAGAAAAGAGTTAAATATCCAGTCAAGACTCCAGAAATGTTCTAGTGATGTGTGGGAGCAGCAGCACTGCAGGTTGTTGAGCCAAAGGAAAGCTCATTCAAACCCAAAAGAGCTGAGTTGTCCCAGCCCTGGGCAGAAACACCTTCGAGTCATCAAGGTTGGGAAAACCCTCTGAGGTCATCGAGTCCAACCATCCACCCGACAGCCCCTAAACCCTGACACCTCAGCCTTTCCTGCCTTGCCCCAGCCCCACTCACCTGAACACGTCTGGGGCAGAAACACCTTGGAATTGTCAGAATTGGGAAAGTTGGGAAGACCTCAGAGATCAAACCCAACCATCCACCCTACAACCCCTAAACTTGAGCTCCTCATCCTTTGCTGCCTTTCCCCCAGCCCCACACACCCAAGCACATCTGGAGCAGAAACACTTTAGAATGTTCCAAATTGGGAAAATTGGGAAAGTCTTCTGAGATGATCAAACCCAACCATCCACCCTACAATCCCTGAACTCTAGCACCCCATCTTTTGCTGCCTTTCCCCCCTTTCCTGCCTTTCCCCATCCCCACTCACCCGAGCACATCTGGAGCAGAAACACCTTAGAACTGGCAAAGTTGGGAAAGTTGGGAAAGCCCTTGGAGGTGATCAAACCCAACCATCCACCCTACAACCCCCAAACTTGAGCTCCTCATCCTTTGCTGCCTTTCAACCAGCCCCACTCACCCGAGCACATCTGGAGCAGCACTCACCCGAGCACATCTGGAGCAGAAACACCTTAAAATTGGGAAAGTTGGGAAGCCCTCAGAGATGATCAAACCCAACCATCCACCCTACAACCCCTGAACTCTACAACCCCATCTTTTGCTGCCTTTCCCCCCTTTCCTGCCTTTCCCCATCCCCACTCACCCGAGCACATCTGGAGCAGAAACACCTTAAAATTGTCAAAGTTGAGGAAGCCCTCAGAGGTCACCAAGCCCACCCATCCACCCTACAACCCCTTACCTCTTTTGCTGCCTTTCCCCCCATCCCCATCCCCACTCACCCGAGCACATCTGCCCCTTGAAGCGGATGCAGGAGAAGTCGTCGCACTCGCAGTATTTTCCCGTCACTCTCCCGAAGTCGCTGCCGTGGCAGACACACTGCCCGCAGATACATTCCCCCCTCTGGCTGCAGAGGGCTTGACCCTCCCTGGGGCTGCAGTTATCCTGTTGCCAGGGCTTGGAATCCTCCTCCGAGCACTCGCAATGGGAGCCCAAACGCCCCGGGTGACAGCGACAGACCCCGCACTCCATGGTCCCGTGTCCCTGGCTGCAGGAGGAGCTGTTGGCTTGGGCTTGCTTCTGGCAGGAACAGTCGCAGTCAAAGTTGACCAGCACGGTCAGGCTGTCCTTAAAACCCACGGGTTTGATGGTGAAGGATTTCTGCTTCTCCCCAGGACAGCCCCTCACCTTGGCTTCGATGCTGAAGCTCACCTGGAGGGCAGAGGAGTGGGGCCGGGGGTCAGTGGCACCAGCACGGGACTGGGGTACCTGCTCCAGGCTGTGCTGAAGCTTGGGGAGCCCACACTTTGACCCATCAAGTGGTTTTGGGTTTTTTTTTCAAAGCTGGCCCAGCACAGTTTGGCCAAGCCAAGTCCCCTGTGTTGTAGCCCCTGACCTAGAGGAGCACAGAGATTGCATCCAGCAGACTCCACGAAACATTTTCCACCCATCTGGACCCCTCTGTCCCCTGCAAACAGTCTGGGTCACCCAAGCTGAGCTAGAGGAGCACAGAGGTTGCATCCAGGAGATTCCAAGAAACATTTTCCACCCTTTTTTCCCTTGCAAAAAGAGCCTGTGTCACCCAGACTGAGCTAGAGGAGCACAGAGGTTGCATCCAGAAGACTCCAAGAAACATTTTCCACCCTTTTTTCCCTTGCAAACTGAGCCTGTGTCACCCAGGCTGAGCTGGAGGACCATAGGGATTGCATCCAGAAGACTCAAAGAAATATTTTCCACCCATCTGGACTTTCCTCTACCCTGCAAACAGGGCCCCGTGTCACCCAGGAGGTGCTGGGGCAAGCAGATGGTGCTGGTGCTGAGCCTGGGATGAGCTGGCAGTGCTGCTAAAGGGGAAGGAAATGCAACCCAGACAGGATCCTCACCGTGTCCCCAATCTTGAGCCCCATGCAAGACTTGAGGCCGGGGATGACCTCGTCGTTGAGGCAGGTGGCATTGAAGGCCAGGGACAGCTCTTCAGGGAGGTCACGGACCTCCAGCTCCACCTTGGAGCGGATTTTCTGGGGGAAGAGAGAGGAGCCATGAAGAAGACAGCACAGGCTTGGGGAGGTCTCAGTCCTGGGGAGGTCCCAGCACCCCACAGTGATGCTCCCCCCCTGCAGGAAAAAAACCCCAAGGTCCCCAAAGTCATTCTCAGGGCTCAGCAACGTGGTTTCCCCCAGGGAAATGCCCTCAGGTGATGGGAAGGGAGAGGTGGTGGGCACAGTGATGTCCCTTCCCTGGTGGGGTTTCCCGCATGTGGGGGTGGAAGCAGATGCTGGCAGCCGGTCCAGAGAACTTCCAGATGGCTGTGGGGCCACACTCACCCCATAGGAGTCCACGATGAGCTGCAGGACATTGCTGGAGTCTGTGGACAAGGTGCCCACGGTGGTGCCTGGGATCAGCTCACTGTAGTTCTAGGGAAACATCAGAAAGAAGCATGGGCTGCTGGTGGTGGGTGAATGGGCCACAGCTGGGCCAAACCCTGCCCAGGAATAGGGACAGGAGAGCCATGGAGCTCTGGCTGGTCACCCCCAGCACAGGGTGCTCCTTGGGACCCAGAAGTCCCCCCCAAGAAGTTACCTGGTAGAGGCCAACAACTGCATCTGTCACAGCAAAGATCAAGTTGATGTTTTTCTGTGAGAGCTTCTCAGTCATCAGGCCCAGAGAGGGATAGTCCTGGGGAAGAGGAGAAGCTGTCCCCAAGGAACACCCCAACCTCATCCCATTCCGGATCACCCTTCCCATCCCATGGGGAAACCTCAACAGGAACTCGGAGCTCCGCGACCCCGCTGGTGCCTTGGGATTTACCAGGGTGGTGGAGGCAGAGTAGAAATTATCCTCATCCATGTGGCAGAGGGCATCGTTGGGCTGCACAATCCCAGCCAGCCTGCCATCCAGTGCCACGTGGGTCTTGGCATCCGTGGTGAAGACCAACAGGCGGGAAGCATCGTTCCTCCACCCGATCTTCTCCTGCAGGGACAAAGCTGAGGGCAGCCCCCACGTGCCACCACCCTGCTGCTGGCCTCCCTGGCACCCTGGCTGATGGGCCTGGCTACCAACCTGCCACTGGGGTGGGAACTGGGGGGCCATGGTTCTCCGAGGGGGGATTTGGGATATGGGCTGCTTGGAAAGGCAAGAGGGAGGTTTGTATTTGCTGGAGTGGCAATGGAGGGGGCAAAAGGTGCAACCTCTCCAGCAAAATCAAAGGAGGAGATGTCTCTTCTGGGCTGACATGGGATCACCAAGCACCTCCTCTGCTCTTCATTCCCTCCAGGACCACCCAAGGGTCCCGCTTGGCCCAGAAATGTCCTTCTGGGATATTCCCCCTCTCCAACCCCTGAGCTCTGCCACGGCTCCGTGGAGCTTCCAAGCCGTGTCCTGATGGGTTTGGGTGATCTCTTCTGCCCTCCCAGGCCCAGCCTGCTGACCTTCCCCTGCTCCCAGCCAGATTTTCTTGCCCCTGACCTCGCAGACAGTGGCCTGGATGATGGCATCGAAGCCGCCCTCGGGCGCGTCGCGGTTCCGGGAGACGCTTTGTTTCTGCACCTCCTCGTTGAATCGGGTCACCTCGTCAGTCAGGGACAGGACATGTTTGTAGCCAAACATGGGCAGGCAGGTTTCCCCAGTCCTGCAGGAGGAGAGGTCATGAGGCTCTTCCACTTCCCATCCCTGCCCTGCAACCACCCCATGTCCCAGGGTTCTAGCTGGGATGTGCCGAAGGAAAGGAACCACCCCAAGGGCTCAAGGAGAGAGCTGGAGGATGCCTCTATCCTGCTGGGATTTTCCAGAGCTCAAGAACAGAGCTGGAGGTGTTCTGGAGTCAAGTCCTAGACTCTATCCTGCTGGGATTTTCCAGAGCTGGAGATGTTGGGCTCAGGTCAACTCTCAGATTCTATCCTGATGGGATTTCTGGGGGGTGGGGGTTGTCACTTTCTTTGCACTTCAACATTTCTCTTGAAAAACAGTGGAGAATTGATTATTCGCTTAAGAGGTTTCCAGTGACAAGGATACTCTGAAGTTCTGACCTTCTCCTCCTCCCCGGGCCAGCAGAACATGCAGCACAGCAAGCTTGAAACCCAAACCCCCAAAACTAAATCAGCCCCTCAACCCACCCCTGAATCCCATTGCCATGGATTTCCAGTGGTCCAGTGCTGTCCCCTGAACTTTTGGCCTTTAGAGGACTCCCTCAGCCTCAGACTCACTCATAGCAAGGGTTGGTGATGGCTTCAGGAGGAGAAATGTACATGTAGGGGGAGATGGGTTTGTCCACAAAAGCCCCGAAACCGATGCGGAGGTTGCTGGTGAGTTTCCTCATCTCGGTGGCCAGCTTGGTGCCCAGGTGCTGGATGTTCCTCAGATCATCCTTCATGGAATTGGAGAGATCCATCAAGTAGTAGATGTCCACGGGGTAGTCTTCCACTTGACGCACTTGGACGTGGAAAATCTGGGAGTCATCTGGAAAGGGAGAGGGGAGAGGAGTGAGAGATCCTCCTCGGATCCACTGCCTCCAGCCTGGGAAATCCCAGGGACCTCTTGGCAATCCATCCCTCTGGATCCTTGGACACCAAGCTGCTTTCCACCAAAACATTTGGAGCAAGGGTGGCCAAGCTCCAAATGGCTTCAGGAAACAAGCCTGGCTGGTTTTGATGTCTCATCCCACCCTGCACTTTGGGAACGGATCAAACCAGGAGCCTGACCCCCCAGAAAACCCCTTCAGGGATGTTCCTGATGGACCCACAGCTTGGGCTGACCCCCAGAACCAGCTTGGCCAGGCAGGCAGTGATGTCTCACTCATCCCTCACCCTGGGGGTTTATTCCCTCCATGTGTCCCCTTCCCAATCTTTTGGGGGCTCTTACCCGGCCGTAGGTTGAGCTCAATTTTCTGGGGTCTCATCTGGGTGGTGGTGGAGCCCCCTGAGCCCTTGTTGCTGAGGGGTTGGTCCTGCAGGATGGTTATGGTGCTGGTGGGGAACTCCATCTGGTCCTTCTCACAACCTTTCTGCAGGAGGTTGGTGTGAAGGTCACAGCGAGGGGATGATGGGGCCCAGGCCTGGCAGAAAGGGACAAAGTCAGGAAAAAGCTCCTCCAGGAATGTGAACTGAGAGCTGAAGAAGCTCTGGAGCCAGGTTGAGGGTTGGGATTGTTCAGCCTGAAGAAAAGAAAGCTGCAATGGGGAGACCTTAGAGCACCTTCCAGTGCCTGAAGGGGCTCCAGGAATGCTGGGGAGGGACTTGGGACAAGGGCCTGGAGGGATGGGAGGAGGGGGAAGGGTTTCCAGCTGCCAGAGGGGAGATGGGAGGGAGAAATTCTTTGGGGTGAAGGTGCTGAGCCCCTGGTTGCCCCCAGAAGCTGTGGCTGCCCCATCCCTGGCAGTGTTGAAGGTTGGATGGGGCTTGGAGCCCCCTGGGCTGGGGGGAGGTGTCCCTGCCCATGGCAGGGGTGGCACTGGATGGGATTTAAGGTCCTTTCCAACCCAACCCAGTCTGGGGTTCTGTGATCACTGCCAGGAAGAGGAGAGAGGTCCCCAGAGCACCCCCATTCCACCCCACTTAACACAAAACCAGGGGAAGAGGCTTTTAGGGGCTCGGGGTCTCTGCTCGAGGGAGGTGGCAGACAGGGGGGGGGTCAGGGATCAGCAAACCCTTCAGGGGCTCAGGGGGGGATTTGTTCTGCTGTGCTCCATGGGGCAGCTCAGCACCTCCTGCCAAGGAGGAGGGATGGGGAACACATCCCTACCAACCCCCTCCTGACCCCAAGCAGCTGGAGCCTCGGCTTTGGCTTTTGGCAAAGCTCCAAGGAAAGCTGTGGGATGGGGTTAGAAGAGGACAAGGATGGGAATCCCCCCTCCATCTGAGAGTTTGGGCCTTTTTTTAAAAAAAAATTATTATTATTTTCTCAACTCTGGCAGCAGACCGACCACCTTTCCCCCTCCTTTTCTTGCCAGGTGCCCTCAGAGATGTCACTGCAGTAAGGAACTGTCCCCATGCCATGGGGCAGAGCTGGGTTCCTGTCCCAAAACAGCTCAGGCTTATCTCCTGCTCTCCAGCTTCCTGTCGGATGGAGCTGGTCAGGGAAAAGAGAACCAAAAAAGGACTGGAAGGGCAAAAAAGGCCACGGGGCTGCAGAAGCCATCAAGGACCTGTCAGGGGCAGGAAGCACCAAGTCTGGAGTCACAGCCCCATCCCTCCTTTCCTAGAAAGCTCCTCACCCTTATCACACTCACCCAGAAGGGCTCCCGACCCTTTGGTTTCTCACCAAGACAAATATGGGAAGAATTTCTTTCCCAGGATCTGCTGCTGGGTGTTCCCAGGCAGGCAGCAGCCACCCCTCCTCTCCAAAAGCTTCTCCACCTCCCTCCCCCATCCCAAACCTTCCAAATCTTTCAGCACAGCCTTTCCCTGGAATAAAAGAGGGAAGGGGGTGGTGGGGCTGGTTCAGCTCCTTCCCTGCTCCTGGCAAGCTGGATCCCAAGCCCACAGCCTCCCATGACTGGAAATATTCCCCATCCAGGAACTCATCCCCCCAGGGTTGAGGCTGGCTGAACCCAGGCACAAATTTTTTGGTTTTTCTGCAAAAGAAAAAGCACACCAAATGCTGTCAGGAGGTCCTGGCTGGCCTGAAGCCCTCTGGAAAGGGTCAGAAACTACATCAGCAGGCGTGTTCCTCTCCCATGGCCTCCTGTCCCCACCCTTCCCACCAGGAACATGGAGCTGGCAGGGAAGGAGACAAAGTCATCCCTGGGAATTTGGGAATTAACTCCTTGTATCCACCCACCCACCC
>JAAWXA010000053.1:2401856-2413898 GCA_038090715.1 Florisuga fusca
GGCCCCGGGGGGTTTTTCTCCTCCTGGAAGATATTCCTCTTCTGCTCCAGATCCCAGCAACCAACCATGGGCATTCCCAGCCTGGGAATGGGAGGGGGGAAAAAAAAAAAATCACTGGGAAGATGGATGGGAGGAAAAGCAGGCTGGGAGGGGTTGGGGAGATGGGGAGATGAGGTGGTGGAGGGGAGGGTTGGGTGGTTTGGGGGTGCAGGACAGCCAGTTGGAACGGATGATCCTTAAGTCTTTTCCAACCTTGAGGATTTTATGGTTTTAACTGGGGGGCTGGGCTCTTGGGTGATCCCTGGGGAGCTCCCAGGACCTCAAAGCACCTTTTGGGATTATCAACATCCTTCCTACCACAAGAATCCCATGGAGAAGGGTCCCAGCACCCTTTCCCTGGAATCTTCATGATCAACTTGGGAAGCCCAAAAACCTCCCAAGCAACAAAACCACTGCCAAAAGCCAAGGAAAAAATTTCCTCTGGGATCAATGAGCCTCCTCAGCCCCCAGTCTCTCCTCCCCACCCCAATCTCTGGCTTTGCAGACTCAGGGACATGGACACAGCCCCAGGGAGTGCCCCAAAGCCACCCCAGGGGCAGCCCAGGCTTCTTGGTGACAACCTCAGGGTGCAGGGACTTGACCCAGAGACACACAGGGAGCAATCCCCACTTCCCTGGCATCACCTTCCCTGCTGCAGAGATGCTGGGAGGGGGAAAAGTCCTTTCTGTCACCACCCAAACCCCTGCCCTTGGGCCAAGACACCCCCAGCCCCACCTCTCTCCTTGCTGCAGGGAAGGAGGTTTCAAGCTCAGCATCTGCCCAAGCTCCCTCCAGGATGGGAAAGCTGATGAGTTGAGGCCTGGATTGCTGCCTCCAAAGCCTGGGAAGGAGGTCAGGCTCAGGCAGGAGCAGGGCAGGGTCAGCTCCAGGGTGGGGAGGCTGCAGGAGGTCACACACCTCCCCCAGGGCATCTTTGTTTTGTCTCACAGGCAACAGCATCAGCTCCTCCAAGGGAATGCTCCTGGGATGAGCCAAAGGATGGATTAAGCTCAAACTTTCCAGCAGCTTCTCCAAATCAAGCCCTGGCTCCAGCCTTGCCTCCACCTTTCCTCCAAAGGAAGCAGAGCAGGTGGTGAACCCTATTTTGGGGTGGTTGAGACCCTGGAAGCTCTGCCACAATTCTCTTCCAAAAGGATTTTCCAGCCACATCTGAAGCGTTCAGGCTTGGCTGATTTTTCCAAGTGGAAAAATGAGTGGATGGGCACATCTGCCTGTGGGGAAGAGTGGGTGAGTTTTCTGAAAAAGGAAGAAATCTCAGTTCTCCTCTGCAGCAGCTCTCAGCTTGGGGCTCAGTGATTCCCATCGAGCCACCAGGAAATCCTTCTCCTCTCCAAAGCCAGGATGGAGCAGGAGCAACTAACTGATAACTCCGGATCCTTGGGAAGGAGGAGGTGGGAAAGAGCATATAATAAGAGAAAAGAGAAAATAATAATAATTAAAAAAAAAAAAAAAGAAAAAAAAAGAAGGGCACTGTCCCTTTAAAAAAATTTAAAAAGGGGGAGGAGGAGCAGCACCAGGGACCTTCCCCAGCCCAAGGAAATTAAGGAACCCCAGAGGAAAAACCCCTCATTTGCTAAATGAAGGCAACGTGGTGCAGATGTTGGAGGCAGAGCTGCTGTCACATCTGTCCCAGAGCAGCACTGGAAATATTGGCCTTTTTTGGAAACTTCTGCTGATGTGGAAGAATCATAATAATTAAAAAAAATAAACCAAGAAACCAAACCCCAATCCCAGCTCAAGACACCAGCAGAGCCCCTGAAGGTGGCTGAGAAGGAGCAAGCTCAAAAATTCTCCCGTGGAGAGGGGAGTGAAGCCTTTTCCCATGCCACGAGGTCCTGCCACTCCTGGGGGAGATAAAGCACCAGCATCTTCATCCACACCAAGATCCCATGGGATTCCATGGGCCCAGGAAGCAGAACCATCTCCTCCAGGAACCTGCTGACCCCAAAGCCTTGGGGAACCATCCAACAGCATTTTCCAGCTTGGATTGATTTTTTTTCCAGGTTTTCTTCATGTGGTTTTTTTTTTTTTCTCATTTTTTTACCTCCCCAGTCCCAGTGGGCACCATGGCCACAGCCAGAGGACTTGGAAACTCGAGGATGGAGAAGCTGAGAGGGAGAAAAGCCAGAGGGGAATTGCTCCAGCTGGGAAGCCCTGGAGGAGGAGGAAGTTTCCTTCCCTCTGTCCCAGGACTCCTCTCCCAACCTCTGGGGAAACTCTCACCTCCTGCTGGACCAAGCCCAGGGCAGGATTTTTGGAAGGGATCGTGGCAGATCTTCCAGGCTCCCCCCCAAATTCAGGGATTTCAGAGCCCCCAGCTCAGCTCTCACCCCCTCTTTAGCTCAGCAAGCAAAACCAGGCACCTTCTTTTCCTCCTCCCCGAGAAAAAAAAGCTTTGAAATGCAAATTCTAACTTCTAATCAGCATTTCTTCCTCCTGCCTCAAGATCCTCTTCCCCTTTCCAGCCCTTCCAGCAGGGAAGCTCCATCAGCCAGGGCTTTACAAGGGGCTTTCAAGAATCAAACCAGAAGTAAAATTAAGTTTTCAAAAGTGGTTTTGGGTTTTTTTTTTTTGAGAAGTAAAGTGGATTCTTGGTGGAAATCCATTTCCCAGCCAGCTCCAGACACCCAGATAAGGGGCACATTTTCCAAGCAAGGCAGGGATGAGCCCTGGGATGTGGAGCTGGAGCTGGGCTCAGAGCTCAAATGCCACTGAGGAAGGAATTTAGACACGGGGGGAATAGATGGAGACCAAGTTTGTGGCTCTGACACTGCTCTGGAGACAGGGTGAGAGTTGGGGGTCTTCAGAATGAAGAGAAAGCTGCAATGGGGAGACCTTAGAGCACCTTTCAGTGCCTGAAGGGGCTCCAGGAAAGCTGGGGAGGGACTTGGGATGAGGGCCTGGAGGGATGGGATGAGGGGGAAGGGTTTCCAGCTGCAAGAGGGGAGATGGGAGGGAGAAATTCTTTGGGGTGAGGCTGCTGAGCCCCTGGTTGCCCCCCAGAAGCTGTGGCTGCCCCATCCCTGGCAGTGTTGAAGGTTGGATGGGGCTGGGAGCACCCTGGGCTGGTGGGAGGTGTCCCTGGCCATGGCAGGGGTGGCACTGGGGGGGCTCTCAGGTCCCTTCCAAGTCAAGTCCAGTCTGGGATTCGATGACCATAGGGACCAGCTCCCATATCCCATCCCAAAGGCTTTTCCCTACATGTCCCCTGTCCTTCCTTGGATGTTTTTCAGTGCCCTCAGTCCCCCAGCTCTTACCTCTGAGGAGCACCAGGCACAGAGGGGGCTGACAGCCAGGCACTGGTTGCAGGAGTTCACCCCTCGGGTGGTGCAGATGTTATCCCCTGAAACACCAAAACAGATGCTGGTTATGAGTCCCAACCCCACACATGTGCTGAAATCTCAGTGTTCAGCTCCAGATCCCCAGATCTCCAGATCTCCAGATCCCCAGATCCCCATATTCCCATCCCCAGATCCCCAGATCCCCATCTGCCTCCTNTCCCCAGATCTCCAGATCTCCAGATCCCCAGATCCCCATATTCCCATCCCCAGATCCCCATCCCCATGCTTGCACACCCCAGATCCCCATCCCCATCCCCATCTCCCCATTCCCATCCCCATCTCCCCATCCCCATCCCCATTTCCCAGCTGCCTCCTCACCCCTTCTATAACCACTTCCCCAGCTCAGTACCACCTGAACTCCATCCTGCTTGGGGCTCAGCATCATTTCCCACCCAACAATTCCTTAAATTGTCCTCCCCCTCCCAGCCCTGCCACCTCCCACGTGTTGGTCTTGCCCCCAGCGCTGGCCAGGGGGGACACATCTCACCTTCTGCCTCCCTGCAGATATTTTTTGGGGGGAGCAGGGAGGAGAAAGGGGTGAATTCCCAGGGGTGCAAGCATGGGGTGTGCAGCCAGGGATCTGCCACCCCTTCCCCACCACTGGGGTGCTTGGTGCCTTCATCTGCAGGCACGAAACTCAGAGGTTTTGGCTCAGGGAGAGGAGGGGAGGGAAGAGGCAGGAGCTCAGAAATAAATTGGCAAAGGTTTTGCATCAGTGGCAAAGGTTGGGCTCTGTTGGTGGCCTTGGGGACTTTAGGAGATGCTGGCAGCAGGCATGGAATCATTAAGGCTGGAAAAGACCTCTGAGATCCCTGCAGTCATATGTTCCCTCTCCAGTCGTGAAAGAGAGAAGCCAGAGGGGCTGAGCAGGGGATTAAAGGGCCCCAAATCCCTGCAGAGCCCCTTGGCAGGGCAGGCTGGAGCAGTTCTGGGATCCCCACTGCCAGGAGCTCTGGTGGTGACACCCTCAGCTCCTCTTTCCTCCAGGGACACAAAGTTTTTAGGAATCCCTGAGCAGGTCACAGCCAGTTCCCAGCTGGGAGGCTGCAGCCCTGGGGTTGCTGATGTGGAGCAGTGGGTGCTGGGGTCTCCCCAAATCCCCAAATCCCTACCCAGGGCTCTTCCCAGCAACTGCAGGAAATGCAAGACAGAGCAAAGAAGAGGAAAGGGTGACACGATGTCACCAGGGCCTTTGGGAGGTGGCACTGGGGGTTCCCCCAGCCTGGGAGGAGGGGATGCAATGGGTGCTGGCCTCTCCTCCCAAGTAAATATTCAGAGGACTGGAGGAGATGGCCCCAAGTTGCACCAGGGGAGGTTTAGACAAGATATCAGGAAGAATTTCTTGGCTGGAAGAGTGCTCAGGTCCTGCCCAGGGAGGTGGGAGAGTCCCCAACCCTGGAGGGACACAACACACAGAGATGGTGGAACACTTCATGGTGGTTTTTTTATTATTATTTTTTTATTATTATTTTATTTTATTTTTATTTTATTTTTTTATTTTATATATATATGTATATATTTTTTTTTTCTTTATTCTGGTTTGATGGTTTGACTCAGTGATCTCAAAGGGGTTTTTTTTTTCCAGCAGTGGAGGTTCTGGGATTCTGTGTGTGGCTGTGCCAGGCTGAGCTGGTCCTACTGGGACTGTCCCAAAGGCCAGCAGCTGCTTGGGGACATGTCCCAGGGCAACATCAGAGCTCTGCCACCCCCTCCCCCCCCCACTTTTGTCACAAGGGGACAAAAGGAAAGGTTAAACCCAAGTGTTTGGCTTTGCACCAGCTTTGGGGTGGCATCTGCTCCTGGTGTTCTCCCCAAACTCCAGCATTGGGAGGATGGGAAAAGTTTTAAATGTGGTTTTTGGGGGCAAAGAGCATCAAATTGATCTCCAGTGCTTTCTGCACCGAGGACACCAGTGAGGAGGAACATCAGAGCCTGGAGGGGATGGGGCTGGGTTGAGGCAAAGGGCTCCCAGGAAGCAGGAGCAGGAGGGACAGTGCCAGCTCCTCCTTCTCATTCCCATCCCTCCTGTGTCCATGGGAAATCCCTCTGCCAAACCCTGCTGGCTGCAGCCCAGTGCCAGGCACGTGTCTGGGATTTGGGAATTGCTGTGCAACTGGGAGACAGCTCCAGAGCACTTGGCAGCAGCTCCTCAGCCCTCTGGGATGGCCAAGGAGGCATCACCCTGGCAGCCCTTGGAGACCAGGGCATGGTCCTGGCAGCTCCAGCTGCTTGGAATGAACCTGGTTCCTAACAGGAACCTCCCCCGAGAGGTTCCAAACTGGGAGGTGACTGGTGAGCCCCCTTCACCCTGTTTCCAGCCCCCAGCAGCCCCACATCCCCTGGGACAGGGCTGGGTCCTGTGCCTGCACTGTCCTCACTTTCTGCTCTGCTGTCCCTCTCCCTCCAGGTCCATGGTGGCTGTGACCCAGTGCCACCAGCAAGGCTCCTGTTCCATGCTGGTTTGTCCCCTCAGGGCTGGGTTTTAGCTTTTTTTTGTAGGATGGTTTAGTGACCTGGCTCTGCCCCAAAACCCACTGGCTGGGGAAAGGCAGAGCTGCCAAAAGGTCCCTGCCACCCCCAGAGGACAAGACCCAGGGCCCAGAGCAGCATCTGGGATGTGAGATGCACTGATCCTAGCAAACAGGTTTCCCCTGGGACTTCAGCCAAGTCCCTGAGCTGCTCCCTGCCTCAGTTTCCCCTGGGAAACACCATGGGGAGGATTCCCAAGCTCCTGGCTGCTGGCCGAGCCCCTGGCTGCCTCCACTTTGCCTTTTTTTGTGCCCCAAAACCTGAGTTTTAGGGCTCATGAGCCCTTTGGGCTGCAGATCTCATCTGCTGCCAGCTCTGGGTGCCCATCACTTGGGTGCCCATCACTTGGGTGCCCCTGGGCCCTGGGGTTTTCCTTTTCCTCCCCTTCCTGCTGCCACCCCCCCCAGCCCAGAGGTCCTGGATCTGGTGTTCCCCCTCCCTGCTGGAGATGTAAACCCCATTTTCTGGTTGATTTGGGAACCCATTCCCCGTGGAAGCAGCACATGGACTGACAGGAGTCCCTGCAGCAGGGAATTTGCAATCCCAAATTCATGGCAGTGGCTGCCCCAGCCTCACACAATCCGGAATTCTCCATCATTCCACACCCAAGACACATCCTCAGGGATCAGGGGACACCTCCCTGACCTCCAGCACTATCTGGAGACATTCTTGGCTGCACTGAAGCTGGAGATGGATGGAGCAAGAACCATCTCCTCCCCCTGGGAAAGGGCTGAAATTCCCCCCAGCACCAGAGGTGATAAGCAGAGGCTTGTTATCACCATCCAAACATGTGTTTTCTGAGAATTATCTCTAAGTTGGCATTTCCAGGGGGTGTAGAAGCAAAAGAAAAGTGGAAAACAGCAGAAGATGCTGTTTCTCCAGGCCCTGGGAGTACCCAGGAGCCTTTCCCAGGCTCAGGATGCTGCCTGGCTATGAGAGGGTTATTAAGATCCCAGCACAGCCTAAATAATTATGAATAAATAATTATTAATAATTATTAATAACTAAATAATTAATTAGGGTTTTTTTCCTTTTTTTTTTTTCTTTTTTTCCCCTTCTCTATTCCTTTTGGAGTCTTGTTTTTCCAGCCACAGAAACTCATCAACCAAAGGCCAAACCTGCACTTTTTTTTTCTTTTTTTTTTCTTTTTTAAACTGTGGAAGCAGCTGCTCTCGTGCAACCACCTGATCCTAAAGCCTCAGCTTTTCTAAAGCACCAAAATCCCTAGAAATCCAGGGAAAACCCCCCCCCAACCTGAGGCTCAGCAAGGTGAAAGGAAGGAGCAGAACAATTCCAGCCCTCTGGGGCCATCACCCTGGAGAAAAAAAACTCAGTCCCCAGACTCCACTCCAAATAACCTCCTCTAGGAACCTCAGGAAGCAGCCCCAGGCTTTTTCCCACCTCCCCTCTCCACCAATTTGAGGAAACTTGAGAAAAATATTTGAGAAAACCCGATGAAGACCCAAACCAGAGCTACGTCCCCTTTGGCTTTTCTGCTTGGCTCAGCGAGAAGGCTTTGGGGTTTTTCTGACTCTTTTCCTGCCCACACCATCCTGGGATTGTGGTTTTTTGCTGTGAACTTTTGCCCTGTCTGCAAACCCCTTCCCAGAGAGGGGATTTCACCCCAAACTCAACGCAACAAACCTCCCCCCCCAAAAAAAAATCACCTGCACAGCCCCTAAGTGCAGCTCTAAAACCCCCCAAACTCTTCCAGGGATTATTCTCTGTCCTCTGCTGATGGCAGCAGCTCAGAGCTTCAGGTTGTTCCTGGGAATTCACTAAAAACTGGGAATCTTCAGACAGAACAACGTTGCCTCAAAACTCCTTTAGAGCCCGGCCTCGAAACCAGTGGGAGTTTTCTTTTGATTAAACTCTTAAATCTTTTTTTAACTCTTAAAAATCTTGAAATTTTTAAATCTTAAAAATCTTTTGATTAAACAGGAGGATGAAAACACCAATTTGCAGTTCCAGGATGTATTTTGAGCTCTGGAAACCCACCTGGGGAGGAGATCCCACTTTTCTGGGCTGCTTTGCCATCGGAATTTTTTTTTTTTTTCTTTCCCCTCCAGGGACAACAGAGTTTTTAGGAATCCCTGAGCAGGTCACATTTTGCAAGTTACGTTTGTCCTGCAATCACCTGATGCCAGAAATCAGACTTTTTTTTTTTTTNTTTTCCTTTCTTTTTTTTCTTTCTTTGTTCTTTCTTTTCTTTCTTTCTTTCTCTTTTTTCCTTTCTTTTTTCTTTTTCCTTTCTTTTTTCTTTTTCCTTTCTTTTTTCTTTTTCCTTTCTTTTTTTTTCTTTCTTTTTTTTCCTTTCTTTTTTCCTTTTTTTTCTTTCTTTTCTTTCTTTCTCTTTTTTCCTTTCTTTTTTTCTTTCCTTTCTTTTTTTCCTTTCTTTTTTTCCTTTCTTTTTTTCTTTCTTTTTTTCTTTCTTTTCTTTCTTTCTCTTTTTTCCCTTCTTTTTTTTTTCTTTTTTTCTTTCTTTTTTTTCCTTTCTTTTTTTTTTCTTTTTTCTTTCTTTTCTTTCTTTCTTTTTTTTCTTTCTTTTTTTCTTTCCTTTCTTTTTTTCCTTTCTTTTTTTTCTTTCTTTTTTTCTTTCTTTTCTTTCTTTCTCTTTTTTCCTTTCTTTTTTCTTTTTCCTTTCTTTCTTTTTTCCTTTCTTTTTTCCTTTCTTTTTTCTTTCTTTTCTTTCTTTCTCTTTTTTCCTTTCTTTTCTCTTTTTCCTTTCTTTTTTTTTCCTTTCTTTTTTTTTCCTTTCTTTTTTTTCCTTTCTTTTTTTCTTTCTTTTCTTTCTTTCTCTTTTTTCCTTTCTTTTTTTCTTTTTTCTTTCTTTCTTTTTTTTTTTATTTTTTTTATTTTTTTTTTAAAAAACACCTAAATACCACGAAAAAAAAAAACCCCAACCAAAACGCTGCCATCCGTGCTCCATACCCTTAAAAAAAAACAACCAGGGATACAGCCACTACTTCCCCTGCAAACTCCCCCCCGGTGTGTTTTGTTTCCGAGCCCAAGTCACACCCCAGTCCTTCCATTCCAAACCAGTACCCGGAGCTTTCCCCCGGAGCGATTTTCCCGGGAAATCAGGACCCCTGGCAAAGCAGAAAATCCTGGGATTTTAGGTGAGAAGAAGGAATAGATCCACTCAACACCCTGGAGCTCTCAACTTACCCCAAACTCCAGCGGAGCAGAGGATGAGGATCCCCAGAACCTCGCAGCTTTTTCCCATCTTCTCCACCCAAGCCCGAACCTGGGGGGCTGCCGGGACCAGAGATGGAAGAAAAATTCTGGCCCAGCTGAAGCTTTTGAGCAGTCCAGGAGATGAATCATGAGGCTGGGGGGATGACACACAGGGCAAACGGGGCCGGACGGAGGAAACTGGGTTGGTTTGGTTCCGTCACTCGGTTGGGAAACCGGGAGGGTGTCCCCCCCCCCAGCTCTGCCAGCAGCTCCTCGGGAGGTTTTTTTGCTCCTCAGGAGGTTTTTTTGTTTCTCGGGACGTTTTTTTTGCTCCTCGGGAGGTTTTTTTTGCTCCTCAGGAGGTTTTTTTGTTCCTTGGGAGGTTTTTTTTGCTCCTCAGGAGGTTTCTTTCCTCCTCGGGAGGTTTTTTTTTGCTCCTCAGGAGGTTTTTTCTGCTCCTCGGGAGGTTTTCTTGTTCCTCGGGAGGTTTTTTTGTTCCTCGGGAGGTTTTTTTGTTCCTCTGGAGTTTTTTTTTCGCTCTTTCAGCTCAGAAAAGGACCTGAGAAACGCAGGCAGTGAGTACCCGGCACTGGTGACCTCCAGCCCTGGGGCTGGGAACGGGCTCTTTCCAGTCGGTTCTTTCACTTGGGTTTCATTCCTCGTAAAAATCTCCCTCCCTCCCTTTATTAACTCTTGCATGCCGGGCAACCTGGGGTCTGTCTCTTATACANCAGGAGCACAGGCAGAGGAAGGGATGGAATCCTCCCAGGATGCTGAAGCAAAGAGGGAGAGGGGAAGAAGGGGAAGCAGGAAGGGGTTTGACCCTCGTGATCCCTCAAATTTCTCCTGAGTATGAGGTGGATGGGATGGAATACTCTGTTTGGTCAGTTCTGGCATCTCTCTTGTCTCTCTTGCTCAAACCAGGACAAGGTGCCAGAAGCTGCAGGTGATGTGTGAGGTGCTGGGTGAGACCCCCAGCCAGGGGTGACAGCTCCAGAGCCGTGTGGCTCCCAAAAAAGAGGGGAGGGTGGAATAGAGATGGGGACTCTGCCTCTGCCTTTTTTTTTTTTTTTTTTTTTTGGCTTTAAAAGAAGAAGTGGTGATGTTCCTTTGCTTCCCTGAGGGGTGCTGCTGCCCTCCCATGGCTGTTCTCTGCCTGGGCTCCAGCTCCCTCCCCAAGTTCTCTGCTGTTCTCTCCCTCCCCAAGACCTCTTAGTGAGGATTTGGGAAAAGGGAGAAGGAGAAGCCCCTTGAGCCTCATGCACTGTCAAATAAAGGGCTGCACTTTGGCTGGGACATCCATACAACCCCCAAACCTGCTTTTTTTTTTTTGGGGGGGGGGCTCTGGGTCTTGCCCTGCTCCAGACCTCAGAGCATCTCCCACTGGAGATCCCAGGAGCCAGGGCATCCAAATCCCTGCTTTTCCATTCCTTGGAAATGCTCAGCCTTTCCCCATCATGTTGGGGACAAAGAGCCACCTGTCCCTGTGCCCTGCGTGGTGTCACTCTGACAGGTCTGAGGTTTGTCACCCCTCACAGGTCTGACCTCCCCTTCAGCTCCTACTCCCTCTTCACTAGGGGCCTCATCCTGACCAGCAGCAAGTGGCCCAAAGCAGGAAAGGGTCCAGGTTCCAAAGGGACACAAAGCCCTGGGGGTGGGGGGGATGACCCTGCCCAGCATCAACCTTTGCTTCCAGCACGGTGCAAAAACTCTGCAGAAGAAAAAAAATAATAATAATAATAAAAAAAAATCACAAAATGAAGTATTTTGTACGGATCTCCTCGTCCTGCCTGAGGACAGGGGTGGCACCAACTTGATTCAGCACATTTGGACTGAATTTCCCTGCCAGAAGGTGCTGCTGGTCCTGAACACATCCCTGGGATGCTGGCACCGGGCAGGGCCTCCCAGATGATGTTCTGGGCACTGAAATCCCCCTTTGGATGAAGGGAAGGAGCAGGCAAGGTTGTCTGAGAGCCGAGTGACCCCAAGGTCCCCGCTGTCCCATCACAGCAGGATGGGAGCCAGGAGCACTGGGAGCAGCTGGAAGAGGAGAGGCTGAAGCTGGAGCCACCAGAGGGAGCAGAAACTCCTTCCCTCTGGGAAAGAGCCATGGAGATGGAGCTCCCATTGGGGCTGGGGCACAGGGGATGCTTTGCTTTCCCCCTGGGGAGATTTTTCCTGCCTCTCAGGTTAAATAAACACCAAGCAGATGCTCCGGATCCATCGGGGGCTTTGCACATCTCTCCCACAACCCCTTCTGTTGCAAAGGGCTCTGGCAGCTCCACGGAATACAAGGAGGAAAAAAAGCAACAAGTAAAACCCAAAACCCAGTTCCTGAGCCTCGAAAATCACAGCAGCACAAGAGGGACACGGGTCCCAGCGACCCTACAGGAAAATCCATGAACATTCCCCCTCCTCAGCCTCTCCATCCTCTGCCAGCCCCTGCCTGTAGCTGCAAGGTGTCAGTTCTGGTTTGGGTTGGGGCTGGGGCACAGGGGCTGGGGCACAGGGGATGCTTTGCTTTCCCCCTGGGGAGATTTTTCCTGCCTCTCAGGTTAAATAAACACCAAGCAGATGCTCCGGATCCATCGGGGGCTTTGCACATCCCTCCCACAGCCCCTTCTGCTGCAAAGGGCTCTGGCAGCTCCGCGGAATACAAGGAGGGAAAAAAGCAACAAGTAAAACCCAAAACCCAGTTCCTGAGCCTCGAAAATCACAGCAGCACAACAGGGACACAGGTCCCAGGGACCCTACAGGAAAATCCATGAACATTCCCCCCTCCTCAGCCTCTCCATCCTCTGCCAGCCCCTGCCTGTAGCTGCAAGGTGTCAGTTCTGGTTTGGGTTTATTAAAATCCCTGCTGGGGGAAAGGCAAAGAAAGGGAGCCAAGCTGTACACAGATAAATCAGGAGCCAAATCCCCACGTTTGTGGCTC
>JAAWXA010000053.1:2417235-2443404 GCA_038090715.1 Florisuga fusca
AAAAAAAAAAAAAAATTAAATAAAATAAGATTAAAAGAATAAAATAAATTCCAATGAGCTCAGCAGCAGTTTCCTGCTCCTCATCTGGCAGTTCTGGGGGGAGGTGGAAGGACCCAGGTTGCTCCAGACACACATTTCCCAGGATAATCTGAGGAGTGAATGGCTGGGATGGATCTCCATAGACCTGAAACTGGGGATGTGAGGGCTGGAACCCCTCCTGGGAGTGCCTGGGGTGCTGTCACCACCTGGTTTCTCTAGCCTGGCTTCAGGGGTGTCCCCGTTTCATAGAATCCTGGAATTGGCTGGGCTGGAAGGGACCTCAGGGATCAGCAAGTCCAACCCTTGATCCACTCCCCCCGTGGTTCCCAGCCCATGGCACTGAGTGCCACATCCAGTCCCTTTTTAAATATCTCCAGGGATGGAGAATCCACCACTTCCCTGGGCAGCCCATTCCACAAGGATGAAAAATTCCACCCTCCTTTCACTCTTTGTCATCTCACGGGGCAGAAATGGAACAGACACTGAGGTGGGCAGGGGTTGCAGGGGGAGGCACTCATCACATTTGCACCACTCCTTTAGTTCCTTTTTTATTTATTTTGGGTTTTTTTGGTCCATGTCATTTTTCTTAAATCTCCCTGGGATGGATCACCAGGGCTATTTCTTTTGGGTTTGGGGTTAAAAGCATTTCCATCTTCCTCTGCTTCCCAGCTGAAGGGGAATAATTCAGGAGGCAGCTCTGCAAGGGCTCTGGGTGCTCTGCAGGTTTTCCAGCCCCAGGGGAAAAGGAGGAGACCCTGGCCAGGAACCCCTCACCTGGGGCAGGTGGCTCCATCCTTCAGGCTCTGTTTCCATGGTAGGAAAGATGCTGCTTCTGCTTCTGCCAGGACACCAGCTCCTTTCCCAGCCTGGGGAAGGAAGGAAGGAATGACTGACAACCCTCTTGGCTCAGCATCTCTCTGCCTCCTGCTTCTGCTTTGTTGCCTTTGGCAATTCTCCCCTTTCTCCCTCTGTTTTTCTTGTTGTGGACAGGACAAGAAGGGGCAGAGAGATCCGTGGCCTCAGAACTGCTCAGCAGTGACTCTCCTGTCTCCCTCTGTCTGCAGAGGCTCCCGGAATTCCAGGGTCTGGCACTGGGAATCTGTTTGTGCTGTTTGAGCCTCTTTAGATAGGACAGGGAAGTGGATTCAGAGAGGCTGGTGAAAAAAATCAGGACCACACTCAGTGACAGAGCTCTGGACTGAATTTATTCCCACTGTGACCCCTTGGGGAGCCCTGAGGGACTCTGCACAGTCCTGGAAACCCTGAGGACCAGGATGAAGTGCTGGATGAGTTGGCAGCATCTCTGCTCCTGCCTTAAAAGCCCTGGGGTAACTCAAGCCCCAGGTAAAAATGGGTCAGGAGAATTAAGCAAAAGAATAGTGCTGGGGCAGGTAGGAAGGTGTGGGAGAAGGGCTGATATAATGAGAGGGAAAAAATCTATGGAGCAGCAGAGAGGAGCTGGTGTGTGCACCCACACACCCAGGCCCGGCCCTTCCTTGCAGCAGGAGCATTGAAATGGAAATGAGTTTCTATTTACAGAGCCAGCACCCTTCCTGCTGCTCCCACCACTCCAGTCTGGCACCCTGTGGAAAAAGGGAAGGATTGGGGGTGGCACAGAAAACCAGACAACACAGGGGTTGGGCAGAGCCATGGTTTCCTCCAAGTGGCAGCCTGGGCTTGGAGTTATTTCAGGCCTCCCCAAGAAGGCTTTGGTCATTATTCTGCAGCATTTTTCTGCTGTGCAGGGAGACACCTGTGTGGGAATTCACAATGGGAATGCCAGCCTGTGACCTGGCTTGCTTTAGCCACACCTGATCCCACGCTGCTCACTGCTCTGCCTGGAATTACTCCGTATTGGAAGCACCAGCCCAGTTCCTCCAGGCCAGCGTCTGCTGTGAGGTGTCTGGAGCCAAAATCCTCCCTCTGAGCTGCCAAGCAGAAGCTTGGGGTGGTGGAGACATCCCACATCTCATGGCTGTGAGATGTTGTTGTGGAGATATCCCACATCTCAGGTTTATGGAGATATCCCACATCTCATGGCTGTGGAAACATCCCACCTCTCATGGCTGTGGAGATATCCCACTTCTTAGGTTTATGGAGATATCCCACCTTTCCTGGTTGTGGAGATATCCCACCTCTCAGGTTTATGGAGATATCCCACATCTCAGGGCTGTGGAATTCCCACCTTTCCTGGCTGTGGAGATATCCCACCTCTCAGTGGGATCTCAGTTTTCCCAGAGGAAAACAGGATGCTCTGGCTTTGGTGGCAGAGGAATGTCATGGGTTCTGCCTTTCTCTCCCCTGGCAGTGCAAGGAGGGAGAGGGGACTGATGTGGTGTCTGTGTTTAGAGTTTCTAACGGAATTAAAAGGAATCAAAGATCAGAAGTGTGGAACAGTTTCTCTCCAGGGATGGACTAACCCCTGACAGGAAAGAAATACCTGAGGTCATAAGATCATCAGTGACAGGGGAGCAAATGCCACTCGTTCTTCACCTCGAGAACCAGAGAGACAGAGCTCAAAGGAAATGAAAAATCAGGAGGTGCAGAAGAAATAAAAAAAAAAGAAAAAAAGAAAAAAAAAATGCTTTTTGCACACTGCAGGATTCACATTTGCTTGCAGGAACCCCAAGTCACCCTCAGGCTCGGCGTGGGGTGAGATGGAGTCCTGGAAATCTGGAAATCTCCTCCCCAGGACTTGGAGCTGATCCCTCAGCACAGCCAGACCAGCAATCTCTGCCCTCTCACTCATTTGCTTCCAGAACCAAAACTGCTTGGTCCCATGGCCGTGGTTATTTTGGGGCCAAGATTTCCCTGAATAACTCCCCTCATCTGCCAAACCCAAATTAAAATTTGCTGCCAACAGTCGTGAGCCTTCCTCCCACCCCCATTCCTTTTTTTTTTTTTTTTTTTTTTTTTTTTTTTTTTTTTTTCTTTTTTCTTTTTTTCTTTTTTTCTTTTTTTGAGGGGGTTTTGTTTTCAGTTTTGGACAATTTCCTGCATTAAGATAAACCAGGGATAAATAAGGATTGTGCATTTAAACACTGGCCCACGCGGGCTGGGAAACAGAGCAGAAAGGAACCCTGGGATGCTTCGGATGCTTCCAACTGTTGCTTGCTGCTAAACATTTGGGCACGCCAGCTTTTCCAAGATTTTTCTCAAAACAATTCATTTCTTAACGAGCTTGTAACGTGAGGTTTTGTGAAAAAGAGCTGTGACCTGCCAGGATGTGAGCTTCGGAGCCAGAGATCTCCTGGAGGGCCCAGGATTGAGGATTTTCCACGGGCAGGGAAGAGGTCTGGATAAGGACTGGGAAAAGCTCTGCATGATGCTGTAGGATTCCTGAAGTCCACTCAACAGCAATTTTTGGCCAGCTTTAGGAGGTCCCCCGGCCTATTTTCCAGGGTGAAAGGGGCTTGGTTTCTCCAGCCATTCCTGGCACTTTGTTCAGAGTACTGGAGGGGCCCAGGTAGAAAATTCCTGGGGAAAAAAAAAATTTTGGTGTTTTACCTGAAAGAGATTTTTCGCTTTTCCTGTTCCCAGGAAATCTACAGGAGTCCTTGGATGGAGTGACACAAAACCCCTTTTCTTCTGCTGCTCTTTCTGAGGAAATCATTCTGCAGCTTCAGAGAAGTGACAAGAATGGCTCAAGGGGTGGATTCCCAAGGGCAGGAAGAAGCAGGAGGGATAAAAACCACACCAGGGCTTCCACAGCTTGGTTTATTCCTGCCAAGGCAGATGCTCCCAGGTGATGATAACACCAAAGGGTTCAGGACTCAAAGCCAACCTGATCCTGGGGTAGATCCCAACCCACCTCTCAGATTCCTTCTGAAATTAAGCCATGAGCAAACATTTGAGGACAGCAGAAGGTTTGTGGCTCCCTGGAGATGAGTCCAAACTCCTTTTGGGCTCCTTGAGGGGAGCTGGCAGTGCCCAACACCTGTGGATTTTGACTTGGTCCTTCCTTGTGTAGAAAGAAGGAATTTTCCTGAAATTTTTCCTGAATTTTTCTTTTTCCTGAAACATCCCCCACAAGGGTGAGAGCCTCAGTGAACCATCACACTCTGGGACCTCTCACCATCCTACCCTGGAAGGATGTGTCCCAGTAAGCAAAGACTTGGTGAAAGGGTTTCAACTGTGAAACACACACACACACACAAAAAATATTTTTTTGGGGGGAAGTAGGTCAAGAATTACTTCTGTGGGGACTGATGAGATGTGAAAATCAAGGAGAGAAATGGGGAATGCACAGATGGAAGGCTCAGCAAGCCAGGATGAAGATGACAGCCTGGGATATCCTCACTACTGGGACAGACACAGAGGGTGAGGATGTGAATCCTTCTCTCCCATTTCAGCCTCTCAAAGGAGTTGGCAATAGATGGAAACTCCAACGAGCTCCATCTTGGAGCCTCACAATTGGAATAACCCAAAATGCTGCCTCCTCCCAGGATTACACTGAGGAGGAATTCATAGAGAAGGAAATTCAGTGTTTCACCTGCTCAATATCAGGCTGGAGGCAGGGCAGAAAATGCATCCCTATAAATGTTATTTTTGTGGCATTTAATCCCTGGAATTTTAACCCTCTCTGGCCTCAGTAGTCTTTCAGTGGCTTCAGACCCAAGAACAACTCTCCTCAAGTCTCCCTTCTCCCAATTATTTTCAGACTTCTCCATGTGGCTGGGGTCTCATTAAACAAATCTTGGAATTTTTCCCTCCAGGAATTTTTCTCGTTTCTTTTTGAATTCACATCACCTTAGACCACCCTGAAAAGACCAAGACTTTCACAGCTCAAATCCCCTCATATGTAAAATTTCCTAAAATGAGAATCCTCCTGTTGCCCCTCAGCTTTGGTTCCAAAGGACACTCTGCCACTCTTACCATTTTATTTTATTTATTTTTTATTTTTTGCAGACCACACCGTACTCTGGTAGATGGTCTGGCCCTGAGTTTTTGGCAGATGCTTCTTGAGGCAGCTGTAATCACTCATTTAAATCTCATTTATTTTTATTTTAGACAGCTCCCTCACAACAACAAAGATTTCTCTCACTGGAATCCTGGGCCTATTGCTATGGCAACCAGGCCACAGATTTTTGTGGTCCCAGCCCCATTTTATTGGTTATTAGAGATCCGTGTAATTAAAAAAAAAACAACACCCTAAAATATATATTTAGCTTTGTTCTCCCATCTGTCTCTTCCATCTGCTTCTTTCTAAGTGAAATACAACCCCTTGGCTCAGCCACAGCTTCCTCTTCTTCCTCATGGGACTGGATGAAGGCAACCGAGCTGCATTCTGCTGCTGGGCCATGGGAGTGGTGAGGGGGAGGAAGGGGACTGAGAAGAGATGAACCTTGTGGACATGAACCTGGAGAGCCCATCCCACCCCTGGAAAAAACCCCTCACCTGTGATGACCACAAAGTGCAAGGAATTCGGCCTCCCAGTCTGGCCTGGTTTGGGGCCAGGATAAAGGGGATTTTCTGGTTTGTACTTTTGCTTTCAGCTGAGTTTCTTGTCAGGAGCTGCACTTGCTGAAATGAACAGCAAGTTCCTCAGACAGTGTCTGACCTGGGACTGATCCCACGGGATGTTTATAGTTACTGGTACAGACTGGGATGCAGAGCCAAGGACACTGCTCAGCTCTGAGGAACATTTTACCCTGCAGAAGGAGTAAAAAGGTCCCACCTGAACCCCTCCTTTGGGGAGGAACAGACAAGAGAGACCAAGTAACCACCAAGCTTAGGGGAGCCAGCCAGCCCTCTGAATGAGGAAGGGGTTGATAACAAGTGGTCAGGCAAAGGGAGAAATGAGGAATTCTGATGTTTTCTCTGAGGATGAGAGTCACAGCCTTGGGGAGGAGCTGGCTGAACCCCAGCCCTTTCCCTGGGCTCTGATCCAGCCTCTCCCTTGCATCCTTTCTCCCCCATCCAACGCTCTGGAAGTGGGGCTGGGGGTGAGAGGTGGCTGCTTGGTGCAGTGAAGGCAACTGAACCCCTTTTGATAGCTTCATTCTCACTGTTTGATAACCCAACATCCAGCATTTGGGCTGCAAATGATGCTGATTTTTTTTTACAGCTGTCACTCAATACCAGCTCAGGGACTGGTTGCCTCCTCCTGTCCCCTTCTCCTGGTGACCTCCTGGTTCTGCAGGGCTGGTTCAGGCCTTCCACGTGTCACTTATCCTCTCATTTCTCATCTTCCAAGGCACGAGGCTCCAAAGTCTCCAGCTGGGACCTCATCAGCAGTGAGCAAGCCACACTCATTATCTCCTGCCTCTTGCATACGAGAGTAGGTATCTGGGGAGAAGAAAGAATTCTTCCTTTCTGGTTCTTTTAGGGCTTGAAAGAGAAGATCTGGAAAATGACACAGGAACACTTAGTTAATTGTTGCCTACTGCCAGGAGCTGGCAAGCCAGCCCTTTGTCCATCAGCAGGCAGGCAATTCATTAAGCCTGGACTCCATCTGAGATGATGGAGCAGCTCTCTGTTCCTTGTATTTATTTGGGTAAGATCAAAGTGAATCAATCCTGGGACTGATTGCCCGCAGAGCAAAATCTCTGCCTCTCATTTCTGCCCAGGGTGAAGTCTCCAGCTCAGGGATCAAAGCAGCAATGTCAGGACAACATTCCCTTGGGAGGGGGGCTTCCTGACTGGATTTCTTCTTCCCTTGGGACCTTTTTGGCAGCAGTGCCAGGGAGCCTGGGCTCGTCTCAAGGATCTTCAGCTCAAGGGCCAACGTCCTCACAGCCACAGGTGCCCACCAGGAGATTTTATCCTGGGAATTGCCAACTAGGAAATCACGACTGGTTTGTTGTCAGGCTGGAGGAGCCCTCAGCTGCAGGTGAAGTGGGGACTGTAAGGAAAAAAAACAAAAAAACAAAAAACAACCAAAGAGACCTGAGAGCAGTGATCCTGTAGTTCCAGCCACCTTTGGAGTTGGTTTCCAGTTGGAAACCATCCCAATGCTCCTTGGAGGCTCCCACCTTCTGTACCAGTCTGCACCTCCCTGTAAGTCACTGGGAGGGATGGAATGGTCTGGGAAAGCTGTTTCAATTCAATTCAAGACTGTTTCAAGCCAACTGAGATGCTGGAATGCTGTAGAAGTGAGAGGTTGTCATGGTTACCAAGGTGCAATCAAGGGCCCAATCCTGCACCGCTCTGTTCCTTCTGGTCTCTCCTGTCCTGGGGGGAGCTGGGGTGACCCTGATCACCATTTTTCAACTGAAGGCAGATGAAAAATTAAATTTCCTACCTTGGGGGCTTTGCTTCCCAACTCTCCTTCCTCCCAGCTCCCATTCCATGTGTCTGGATTGAAACAGAATGCACGAGGGAAAAACGGGGACAACGGTGCAAGTGCAGAGGCTCTGACCTCTCCAACCAGCAGGGATATTCCAAAATATATAAAATTTTACATATAAGTAAATATATATATATAATATATATTAAAGAAATATATAGAATATGTACGTCAGGCTAGCCAGGCACTGATGGTGGAAAGGATGAGGAGTGAAGAGGTGTGTGCAAGGGAAGGTGCTTGTGGAAAGGGCCCTAAATCTGGATTTACTGAGGAGCTTAAACTTGTTCTGGGCTGGATTCAACTCCCCTGAGAGAGCTGGGCAGGACCTTTACTTAGAATTTCCCCCTGGGAAAATGACCTCCAGAAATTTTACAAACATAGGCAAGTTTCCTCATGTTTTCCTTGTCAGAAGAAAACTTCTCCCCACATGTAAAACAAAGGTCAGATTTTTTTTCATGCCAACATGTTTTGGATCTTCTAATCAAAATCAGCATTTCGATTTATCCACTAGTTTTGTTTTGGTTTGTTTTGTTGCTTCCCTGGCCAATCACAGTATTTTCGTTGGATTTTAGACATAAAAAATTCTGGACAAGAATTTTTTAGAAAAATTTTTTATTTTTTAGAACATTTTTTAGAAAAGTTCCAGTTACTGAGGGACCTTGGGAAGGTGAAACTTTGGATCCCAAGTGACTTCTGAGTGAGCTTCTATTGCATACATACATCTTCACAGAATTGTTCTGATTTTACCACCTTTTTTGGATCCAGCAAGCCTGAAATCTGACAGAAATCAGAATATTTCCAGGCTGATGGCTTGCAAACATGAGCAGACTGAGAGAACTAATTGATGGTTAAGGAGCACTGTGGGCAGATGATTACAAATCATGGTATTCCTGCCACTTAACTCCCTTATCACCCCATTCCCAAAAATCCCTTTGGGTTTTTCAGACACTTGGTGACCCCAGTCCCTCAGATCCCACCCTGGGAAAAGGATCTAAACACAGATTTCCACCACCATTCCCAAATGGTGAGTATAACACAGGTCCTCAACAAGCTTCTGAATTAAACCCAGAGTAGAAGGAGCCTTTTTTTTTTTTTTTTTTCCACCATGGAACAGCAGCACCAGGAGGGAATTAAGCCCTGGAGTCTTGCAGGAAGGCACCAGGAACCCACAAAACTTTGAACTTTGGGCCAAACCCTAGAATTCTGAGAGATGGTTTTGCTGGACCCGTGCTTGTTTGCAGCTGTGCCATCACCTGGACATCATCTGCCTCTCTCCACAAGTTCTTTGGTGGAGACAGACTGGATGGGAGCAATTTCCCTGAAATTTTTTGGGCAGAAAAAACCAAAGCAGCCCCACCAGCTCCCAACCCAATCCATGGTAAAGCCCCCACAGCCAGGGAAAGGGGAAAATCATCACTCCCACTCCCAGCCCCCACTCCAGACTTGCTAATTACACTTTTTCTCATGATTTTTTTTTTTTTTTTATCATTAGTCAGAGAGAAACTCTTCCTTCCAAGCTGGGCTGTGGAGCTAAGTTGGGCAGCAGCTGCCTCCTCATCCCAGCCCCTGCCAAGGGAGCAGCTTCCCAGCCTCTTGCTGGGGCTCTCTGGAGTAGAGAAAAACCTCCTCAAGGCAGTGGGTGATTATGGGTCTCATTAGTGGGAATTACCCCTCATTAGGATGATTCTGGCTTGGGCTGCAGCCCAGGTGGGTTCATTCCAAAGGGATTTTGCAGAGGAAAGAAGCTGAGAGTCACCCAGGACATTCTGCACATCCAGACCCCATATCCAGGGAAAAGCCCAGAGCTCCTCAGCTCCCAAGGCTGTGTACAACCTTCCTCCAGGGATTTTCATCTCCGGAACAATCTTTAGGTGATGGACAACCCCATGGGGAGCTCCAGGCTGGGCACAGAGTGGCTGGAGAGCAGCCAGACAGAGAGGGACCTGGGGGTTTGGATTGACAGGAAGCTGAACATGAGCCAGCAGTGTGCCCAGGTGGCCAAGAAGGCCAATGGCATCCTGGCCTGGATCAGGAACAGCGTGGCCAGCAGGTCCAAGGAGGTGATTCTGCCCCTGGACTCAGCCCTGGTGAGGCCACACCTCGAGTACTGTGTCCAGTTCTGGGCCCCTCAGGTCAGGAAGGAGATTGAGGTGCTGGAGCAGGTCCAAAGGAGGGCAACCAGGCTGGTGAAGGGACTGGAGCACAGATCCTGTGAGGAGAGGCTGAGGGAGCTGGGGCTGTTCAGCCTGGAGAAGAGGAGGCTCAGGGGAGACCTCATCACTCTCTACAACTCCCTGAAAGGAGGTTGGAGCCAGGGGGGGGATTGGTCTCTTTTCCCAGGCACCTCTCAGCAAGACAAGAGGACACGGTCTCAAGTTGTGCCAGGGGAGGTTTAGGTTGGATATTAGAAAGAATTTCTTTATGGAGAGGGTGATCAGACATTGGAATGGGCTGCCCAGGGAAGTGGTGGATTCTCCATCCCTGAAGATATTTAACCAGAGCCTGGATGTGGCACTCAGTGCCATGGGCTGGGAACCACGGGGGGAGTGGGTCAAGGGTTGGACTTGATGATCTCTGAGGTCCCTTCCAACCCAGTCAATTCCATGATTCTATGATTCTATGACCCCGAGCTCTCTTGCCCGTCCCCACCATCTCCTTTCCTCCAGCTTTACCTCCAGCTCTCCTGAGCCTGAAAGAGAGAATTCTCACCCTTGGTTTTTCCTTACTTCCATCTTCCTGATCCCAAAGCTGGGTTTAATCATCTGCTGCCACCCCATGGAGGTTCCTACATGCTGGAAAAAGCTGTAAGGAGCAGAAAGAACCCTTAGGGTTTTATAGCCAGGGGGTTCTCCTGCCTGCACCCCCCCCCTTGCCTCTTCCCCTCAGTGATCACATCCCCCCAGCCCTTCCCCACTTTCCTCTTCTCCCTCTTCTCACTTCCAAGGTGCTTTCTGCTTTTCCAGCCCACGGGCTGCTTGGATTTCAGGTGATGGAGGAATTGCCCCCTTTCTCCCTTCACCAAACCTCAGCAAACAGCTGCCAGCTCACACTAGGAACTTCCTTGGGACGACTTCATGCCCCTAAAACCCCCACAAATAACCCAGCACCTGGCATTCCACGAATGCTCCTGCTCTGAGCAGGCTTCTTCTATGCCAAGAAGCAAAACCCACCTCTTTTCTCCCTTGCATTTTGAATCCAGAGGCTGTTTTCAGCTAAAAATCCCTGAGTGGGTGCCCAGGTGTTCTGCACTGCATTGCTGCCCTCTCCTGGACTCTGCACCAGCTCCTGAGCTCAGGAAAATTTTCAGCTCCAGGGTTAGGTTGGTGGGCGACCCAAAACTTAGGAGAAAGTTGTTCTTAGGGTGAAAGGTTCTTAGGTGTCAGGGTTTAAAACTGGCCGGGCAATTAAACCCAAGGCCAGATGCTCCCTGTTAATCCCCCTCCTCTCCCTGAGAAAGGAAGGAAGGAGAGAGAATAAGGGAGAGAGACTGATGGGTTGGAAACTAAACTACACAACTTTAATGGAACAGGAATGATAAATAGGAAAAATGACTAAATCTATACAAATAGAGAGGAAAATTGATCCCACGTTCCTCCCCCCTTTCCCCCAATAACTCTCAGGTCACCACCGAGGCTGCAGGGCAGCCCTGGGAAAGTCCAGGCTGGAATCCTGGGGTCAGGAGCAGTTGGGAGCTGGAGGCAGGAACACACAGATTCAGGCTGGAATGGATCAGGAGCACAGGCAGAGGAAGGGATGGAATCCTCCCAGGATGCTGAAGCAAAGAGAGAGAGGGGAAGAAGGGGAAGCAGGAAGGGGTTTGACCCTCGGGATCCCTCAAATTTATCCTGAGTGTGAGGTGGATGGGATGGAATACTCTGTTTGGTCAGTTCTGGCATCTCTCTTGTCTGGTCCTCCCCAGAGGAGGGGTTCAGGTGGGACCTTTTTACTCCTTTTCTCCTTCCAGGGTAAAATGTTTCTCAGAGCTGAGCAGTGCCCTTGGCTCTGCACACCAGGCTCTGGCTTTAACCATAACCATGGAGTGTGATCAGTCCCAGGAGCAGAAAATCTCTGAGAAACTTGCTGTTCATCTCAGCAAGTGCAGCAGCTTCCAAGAGACTGAGCTGAAAGCAAAAATACAAGACAGAAAATCCCCTTTATCCTGGCCCCAAGCAGGACACCTCTGCTAGAGGGAGGTGAAATAGCAGGAGGAGGACAGCAGAGGGTAGCAAATGTCTGAAAAAAAAATTTAAAAAAAAAAAACCATCAAAAATAATAAGAAAAATAAATAAATAAATTATAAAAAAAATCCTCTCCTGGCCTTGGGTGAGGCTCAGGCAGGGTTGGGTGATGGAGCCTGGTCTGGGTGAGGAAATTTCATTTGGAACTAAAAGAGTTTGGAGAAGATGGACATGCTCATCCCACAAAGGCTTCTTTGGGAAAAACACCTTCAGAAATTTCCTGTTGTCATCACCCCAGTGACCCTGTGACTTCCAGGCAGGAGGAGAGACAGAATGTGATGGATGCTCTGATCCTGATCCCAGTGGAGAACTCTCATCTTGGTTACTGTCTGGCTGGATTCTTCTTGAATTTTCAGGGCTGAGCTTTGCCCAACTCTACTGGGGTGTCTCTGGATGGAGGGAGGAGATCTCCCCATGACCTCCAAAGGTCACATCTGGGCTTCCTGGCTCAGAGGAGAAGCAAATCAATAGCCCAGCAGCTTTTTGTGCTCATTTTGGGTGACCTAAAGCCATCCCTTGTCCCTCCATCCCACTCCCACTCCTGCCCCCACTCCAGCACCTCAAGGTCTCCTGTTTCCCTTGGGGATGCTTCAGCTTCTCTGATCAACCCAAGGCAACTGGGCAAGGGGGTGGTTGGAAGTTCTTTAAGTGTCATTAACACCCCAGGGCTAATTATCAGGCCACCCCTTGCCTGCAGGTGATGTTTTATTCCCCAGGTCCTACTCAGTGCCCCAGCTCCTGCCACCCCCTCAAACAGGATCATTCCAGGGGAGAGTTGGCCAAATGAGGCTGTGGATAGCAGGGCATCCTCAGGCACTGGCTTGGAGGGGGGAAAATTGGGATTTTTAAGTGATGAAGAAGGGCACAGAGCCCTGGGAGCTGGGAGGAAGCAGCATCTGGTGACCCTCGGGGTGTCTCAGGGCAGAGTTAAGGCTGTTCCCTTCTCTTCACTGATTTTTTTTCCCAGTCCTTTCTGCATTATTATTTTTTTTCCCCCGATGACTGCAGTGGAGCTTTCCCACCTTTCATTTGGTGAAATCAGCTTTCAGGCTGGTGGCATCTGCAGAGATACAAAACAGCATCTCCAGGGTTTATGGGTGAAGGAGATTTCCCCTCTTCCCCCCATCCTGCTCATTGCTCTGCTGAGGCTTTAATGCAGTAAGTGGGTTCCAGACATCCAGCCAAGGGATGTCAGGGAGGAAAAACCTCATCCATGCTGCTCTCCTAGCTCCAAGGGCTTAAATTTTGGCCCTGGGTGTCAGGCACATGGAGCAGGAGAGGAGGCAGAAAGCCTTGAGCAGCTGGGAGCTGCATTTCGGGGGGTTTATAGGGTCCAGATTGCTCCTTCACTTGCCACCCTGCTCTCCTGGCTGGCCCACCAGCCCAAGATGCTTCTGTCCCATGGGACACAGAGGGCTGGAGAAGTGGCAGCTTGAAAGATGACTTAATGCAGGAAAATACCAGCGTACAGGTGACTTTCTGAGCTGGTTTGTCTGATTTACACACCAGATTCCACACTCCCTGTGTCAGGAGTAAGAGGACCAAGTGTTACCAATTAGACAGAGACAGTGATAGGATTGGGACCAGGTCCTCAGGAGTATTTTCTCTGAATTCAACCTAATATGGCAGAGCTTGCAGTTGTTTTCCAAAAGAATACGTCTCTTTTTCGCCTTGGAGAAAAGAAGAGATTTTTTTTTTCCTCCTGGTTTTGTACTCCTGAGTCATTCCTCATCCAGCAAATTGCTGGCAAAGTTGCAGTTATGGCTAAATGGTCATTTCAAATTTAAGTCTCTTTTTCCAGCAGCTTTATATCTTTTAAAAGCAAACAATTGCTCTTCTAGGATGGCAATTTCTCCTCACTTAGTCTCACTCTGATGTCAAAATATTCTGGAACATGGAGAGAAAATCGAGCTGAATCCCTGGACAGAGCTGATAACACCTTTTCCTTTCCAGCTGCTTTTCCCTCTGCTGATGGCTGAAGAAGCTGTAGCCCCTCCAATGTTCATTGTAATTAGGGGTAATTTGGCCTCTCCCTGAAAGGAAAAGCACAAACAAACCCGGGGGGGTTGGCAAACAAGGTGGGATGTTGGGTTTGTGAGCTGGGGTTGTTTGCTCAGCCCTTGAAAGGAGGCTTTGCCATCTCTCCTCTGCTTGAGATGATAAATCCAAGGCTTTCCCACCTCCCTTCCTCCCTCTCCAGCCACCACCAGAGCTGTGGAGCAGCCACGACACCAGCACATGGAGGGGGGGAGAATCCTTAGGGAGCGTGGAGAGGGAAAGACCATGGAGAGGGAAGACCTTGGGGAGGGAGAGATCTTGGAGAGGGAAAGACCTTGGAGAGGGAAAGACCTTGGGGAGGGAAAGATCTTGGGGAGGGAAAGACCTTGGGGAGGGAAAGACCTTGGGGAGGGAAAGATCTTGGGGAGGGAAAGACCTTGGAGAGGGAAAGACCTTGGGGAGGGAAAGACCTTGGCTCCAGGATGGGTGCAGATGGCTGGGGGATGGATGCCACCACTTCTCTTTCTTTCAGAAAGTCTTGGGCTTTCTCCCTTCCTACCACCAGGCAGCCCCCCCCCCAAAAAAAAAAAAAAACAAACCCCAAGNTGAGGTGGGAGGGAGAAAGGGATGGGATGGGATGGGATGGGATGGGATGGGATGGGATGCGAGGCAGCTGAGGAGCCTGGGGAGGGATTTAGAGGCTGTGCAGCCAATTTCCCTTCTTGCAGAGGTCAAAGAACCCTGGAGAAGCAAATCCCACCTGTCTGGAAGGGCCATCTCCCAGCCCCTTGGCAGGAGGGTGTAGGAACTGGGCACTCCAGCATCATGGGGGAATGGATTTAATTATTTCCTTCCTGAGACCTCCAGTTCCATGAGAAACTGGAGTGAAATGCAGAGGTGGGGAGGCAAGGGGAGCTCTGTCTCAGCTGGTGCATGAGTCCTCCCTGGAGGGAACCCACAGAAATCTCCTTCCCTGTAGCTCTGAGCATCCCAAATGATGGAGTTTCTACTTCTTCCACCCTCAGGAGGCTGATTGCACAGCCCAATACTTTTCCTTCCTGCTCAGCCCAGGTTCACCCCACCTCTTGTTTTCACACAACCAGCTCAGCCAGGCCTCCCTCTGAACTCTCTTCCACCCTAAATATTTCCTTTCCTTCCTTGGCAAGCCCTCAATATCTGGAGATTGCAGTTCTCACCCTGGAGCTGAGCCATCCCAAAGCCTCCTCGGGGCTTCCTGCCCCCCTCAAGTTGAAGTTTGAAGCTTTTTTTCCCTGTGTCTGGAGCTGGGTTTGAAGCTCCTGCAGCAGAGCTGCTGCTGCCTGTTCATTGCCCCCCAAGGATGGAGGAGCAGTTCCTCCTCGGTGTAAGGGTTGAGTAAAACATCCTGGAAATCCCAGCTCATTACAGCAGTGGACCAAATCCAGGGCTGGATGAAAAAAACCACTTTGGATGTTCCAAGTGTTTTAATGCTCCACGTCAGGATGAGAAGGCAAAACGTTTCTCGAATTGGGAAGATTTAAAAAAAAAATAAATAAAAAAATAATAAAAAAAATCAAATCAGGCCAAAGAGTTCAGTGATTCACGAGGTCTCCTTTGGCCTCTGACTATTTATTTTATTTTCCCATCATTAGCTGTTAATGCTCTGACATCTTTTAACCCAGCAAAGCAGCTGCTCACCTCAAAGCAGCTGAAACCAAACACTTGGATGATTTGAAAGCTTTGCCAAATGTCTCCTCGAGGTGAGAAATACACGGAGGGGCCATCTGCTCCTGTGAAAAGCTTCACTTTTGAGGGAGGAACATCACTCACTGCAGAAGAGGAAAGAATAGATTTCCTGTGGAGCTACTGGGCTGAAATGAATCCCATCCATCCTGGCAGAGAGAGGGCTGGGGACACAAACAGCTGCTGCTGGGCCACTTGGGAATTATTTCACTCCAGCCCTGGGGTGAGGTGGGCTCCGTCCTGCAGCATCTCCAGGAGAAGAAGAGCTACAGAGAGAAAGGTGAAGAAGGGAGAGGTGAGGATCAGGCCCAGCAGGTGAGAGGAGAGGAGAGGAGAGGAGAGGAGAGGACTTTTAAGTGGAACAGAGGAGAGGAGAGGAGAGGAGAGGAGAGGAGAGGAGAGGAGAGGAGAGGAGAGGAGAGGAGAGGAGAGGAGAGGAGAGGAGAGGAGAGGAGAGGAGAGGAGAGGAGAGGAGAGGAGAGGAGAGGAGAGGAGAGGAGAGGAGAGGAGAGGAGAGGAGAGGAGAGGAGAGGAGAGGAGAGGAGAGGAGAGGAGAGGAGAGGAGAGGAGAGGAGAGGAGAGGAGAGGAGAGGAGAGGAGAGGAGAGGAGAGGAGAGGAGAGGAGAGGAGAGGAGAGGAGAGGAGAGGAGAGGAGAGGAGAGGAGAGGAGAGGAGAGGAGAGGAGAGGAGAGGAGAGGAGAGGAGAGGAGAGGAGAGGAGAGGAGAGGAGAGGAGAGGAGAGGAGAGGAGAGGAGAGGAGAGGAGAGGAGAGGAGAGGAGAGGAGAGGAGAGGAGAGGAGAGGAGAGGAGAGGAGAGGAGAGGAGAGGAGAGGAGAGGAGAGGAGAGGAGAGGAGAGGAGAGGAGAGGAGAAGAGAAGAGAAGAGAAGAGAAGAGAAGAGAAGAGAAGAGAAGAGAAGAGAAGAGAAGAGAAGAGAAAAGAAAAGAAGAGAAAAGAAGAGAAGAGAAGAGAAGAGAAGATCCCTGCTCAGCCGAGAAGAGAAGAGAAGAGAAGAGAGAAGAGAAGAATCACTCTCATCACCTTCTGGCCATGCTTCTTTTGCTGCAGCCCAGGTGCACAACAGTGCAGGGCTGAGCAGGGAGCAGGTTTGGGGCTGCAGCTTTCAGCCCACCAACCCTCCTCCTGCTTTGGCTTGTGGTTCCTCATCCCCCTCCCCACCGCTGGGTTACAGCTACCAAACTGTTCCTGTGCACATTTGATTGATGTCAAAGGCAGGCTCAGCATCCTCCTCTTCCTGCTCTTCCCCATTTCCAGCAAAAGAAGAAAGATTGATCCTGTCTCTCTGAGTTATTGCCCTGATGCCTGAAGGGCCCAGCAGCACCGGGAGGGGGAGGTGACTGTCACCTCCAAGTCTCCAGGTTGCTGTCAGAGATGCTCCTGCCTCCTCTGCCTCCAGCAAACAGGGGCTACAGCAGCTCCTGGGAATGATCCCGAGCTGGAGATGGGAACTCAGATCCCCACGGAGCAGATGGCTCAGAGCAGAGGTTCTCAGCACACAGCAGTGAGCCCAAACCCAAGTGCAAACAGAACCACAGGGTGGGGTGGGTTGGTGTCAGGGTTTAACACTGACCTGGCAATTAAACCGAATAACAGATCTTATTATTAATCCCCCTCTCCTCCCTGATAAGGAAAGGAGAGAGAATAAAAGAAAGAGACTGATGGGTTGGAAACTAAACTACACAACTTTAATGAAACAGTAATAATAAATAGGAAAATTACTAAATATATATACAAATATACAAATATGCAGGAAAATTGGTACCATGTTCCTCCCCCCTTCCCCCCAATAACTCTCAGGTCACCCCCGAGGCTGCAGGGCAGCCCTGGGAAAGTCCAGGCTGGAATCCTGGAGTCAGGAGCAGTTGGGAGCTGGAGGCAGGAACACACAGATTCAGGCTGGAATGGATCAGGAGCACAGGCAGAGGAAGGGATGGAATCCTCCCAGGATGCTGAAGCACACAGGGAAACGATGAAGGAAGGCAGGACGAGAGGAAAGGGCAGGAAAGGGTGTTGACCCTCGTGATCCCTCAGATTTATCCTGAGTATGAGGTGGATGGGATGGAATACTCTGTTTGGTCAGTTCTGGCATCTCTCTTGTCTGTTCCTCCCCAGAGGAGGGGTTCAGGTGAGACCTCTTTACTCCTTCTGCAGGGTAAAATGTTTCTCAGAGCTGAGCAGTGTCCTTGGCTCTGCACACCAGGCTCTGGTAGTAACTATAAACATCCAGTATTATCTGTCCTAGAAGCAGACACTGTCTGAGAAACTTGCTGTTCATTTCAGCAAGTGCAGCTCCTGACAAGAAACTTAGCTGAAAGCAAAGGTACAAACCAGAAAATCACCTTTATCCTGGCCCAAACCAGGACAGTTGGTTTCAGATCACCAGGTTCCAACCCCCTCTAGAGCAGGAGGGCTCCTCACCTCCAGCTATTTGTAGCTCAGAGGGTTTGTGGCTCCTCCTCGTAATAAATCCCTGAATTTCCCCCTCTTTGGGGTTATCTGCCCCCTCTTAAACTCCTGCAGATGTCACTGCATCTCCTTGCCACAAGCTCTTGGGGACACCGGGTCCCTTCCTGACCTCCTCCTGCACCCATAGGACCTTCCTTAGCAAGGACTGAGCTCAACCTCTCTTCCAGCCTCAACTTTGGCCCCAGGAGCCCCATGTTTCCTATTTAGGGAGTCTCTGCTTTGCCACCAGAGGAACTCAGCCAAACCCTGACCCTTCCTGAGCACTTTCTGTGCCCACCCTTGGGCAGACAGCAAGAGGCTCCTTGCCAGGCAGCCTGGAAAGCAAGAAGAGCAGAAAGGAGCTGAGCCAGGCAGGGATTTCACCAGGATTTCACCAGGATTTCACCAGGATTAGCTGTCTTAACAAAATACTTCGTTCAGACCCACAGCAAATCCCTTTTGGCTGGGATCACTGGGAGGCAGCATCCCAAAAACTGGGAGGGGGGGGGTGAGCCCTGACCGGGGTTGACTTTGGTTTTTGGAGCCAGCCAGTAGGTTTGGGACATTTTTGAAGAAAATAATCTCTGATGCTGCTTCCCAATGCTTTAGGAGAGGTGAGCCCAGGGATTAAACCTTAAGCAGGGTGGACTGACTGGTCCCTGGGCAGGCAGAAGGGACTGGAAAGCCCAGGAGAGGGGAAATAAGAAGGTGAGTGCCAGGCTTGGCAGGTGATCCAACCTCCAGACAGACAATTTTTCCTGATGCAGGAGGTTTTCCAAAGGATTCGGTTGATTTGGGAGCTGAGAACCCAGAGCTGGAGCCCTCCCTGGAGGCAAATCCCAGGGTTTTGACATCAGTTCCCTCTGAAATTCCCAAAGTATTGGGCAAGAAGCCAAAGCAGCAGTTTGGAGCCAAACACCTGGACGTGTGAGTCCTTCAGCATTGGAGATTTTGGAGCAGTTGTTTAAAAGCAACCCTGGATTTTCAATGCTTTTTTTAAATTATTATTATTATTTTCCTTCCTTCCCATTTTTTATTATTATAAAAAATAATTTTTATAATTATTATTATTATTTTATTTTAAAATAATAAAAAATTATTATTTTATTATTATTATTCCCATCCCAAGTGTGGGTGAAGGGGAGCAGCAACCCCAGTGGGCAGAGCAGCAGCCTCCAAGCCATGGAAAAACAGTGATGAAAATGATTAAAACCTTGAAATTCCTCACTTCAGGAGTATCCCAGGTCTTGCTGAGCCTCAGCAGGGATGTGTGAGCACATCCTCTGAACCACGGGGTATTTACTGCTCTGGGATTCCTTGATAGACCCTGGGGAGTTCCACAAATTACATTTGTGGAATCAGTTCCACTTTCATCCAGCGAAAAAAATAAATACCAGGGCAAAAACGAGGTAGGAAAATTAATTGTAATTAACACAACACACTGAGAGCAGGGAGGGAGGTGAAGGGAACTGAGATCCCTGCTGGAAAAGGCATCAACACATTTCTGGGGGGTTCCAGCAGTTTTTTTCCTGGGTTATCTACATATGAACAATGAACCAAAGGGGAAAAAAAAAAATAAAAATTAAAATATTCTCATGGAAGTGTGGAAGCCAGAAAAAAGGTGATGGAAGGGGAGAAGCCTTGGAGAGAGAGCTGGTGGTGGGCCTGGGCCTGGGCCTGGGCCTGGGCCTGGGCCTGGGCCTGGTCCTTCTGTCTCCATCCGTATCTGCTGAAAGAGTCCAGTTGAGGGGCTTTTAAAAATCAACTTCATCTGGAGGAAATGGAGAAGGGCAAATGGAAAATGAGCAGGGGTCAGAAGTTAATCAATTCAGTAATTACTGGGGGAAGGTGAAGGCAGCAGTGCAATATCCCTGGGATCATGCTATGCCTGCTGAGCCTGAGCTTTCTGCTCCAGCTCCTGTTTATCACCCATCCGAGAGGTGTTTGAATGCCCTGTCACACTCACCCATGTCTCTGGGCAGGCCAAGAAGTTCTCCACCCAGAAAAGAGAAATTCCCCCATGGATTTTAACAGGTTTGGAGGCAGGAGCAGAGCTTCATTTGGAGCTTGATTTGATGATCCTGGCTTTTTTTTTTTCCTTTCTTTCTTGTTTGTTTTTTTTTTTTTTTTTTTTTNTTTTAATTCTCTTTTAAGTAGCATGTGCATATCTACATGCATACACCAAATATTCATTTAAAACTCCAACAAATGAATCAAGGACAACTGTATCATCAATCAAGACTGAAAAAAAATTGAAGCTACATAAAATCTCTCCTTTTTTCTTTCTTTTTTTCTTTCTTTTTTTTTTTCTTTTTTTTCTTTTTTCTTTTTTCTCTTTTTCCTTTTTTCTTTTTTCCTTTTTTTCTTTCTTTTTCTCTTTTTTTTTCTTTTCTTTTTCTTTTTTTCCTTTTTCTTTTTTTTTTTCTTTTTTCTTTTTTCTTTTTTCTTTTTTTTTCTTTTCTTGTTCCTTTCTTCCTTTTTCTTTTTCTTTTCTTTTTCTTTTTTTTTTTTTTTTTTACTAAACCTGCTCTTAAAACCCTTGCAGCATGCCTGGTGTACTCCTGCCTGCAGGAAAAGGAGAAAAAACAGCCCAACAATAACCCCCCCCTCCCTTGTCCCTGGGCAAACAACAGCAGGGCTGACTGCAGCAGGGTTTGGTTTTTTTTCTCATCTGTCAGCAGAACTGTCACAGGTTCCCCTGCTGAAGCCCAGCAAGAAGGGGATGTCCCTCTCCCTGCTCACAGCCCTGCATCCCGGAGCATCCTCAACTTCCTGGGGTGTTGGGGGGGGTGAGGATGGCTCTGAGCTGCCTGTGTGTTGGGATCACAGAGGGATTGGGGTCAGCAGGGACACCCTCACCCAGATCAGGATGCTCAGAGCCTCCAAACCTCCACCTTGAACATCTCAACCACCTCCCTGGGCAACCTGTGCCATTTTCCCACTGTCTTCATGGTCAAGAACTTTTTTCCTCCCATCCAGTCTAAATCTGCTCTTCCCTAAATTCAAACCATCACCCCTTTTCCTATCACCCCAGGCCCTTGCAGACTCTCCCTCAACCACCTTGTGCCTCCTTTTCCTGGGCAGTTCCTGTCATCTGCAGCTTTGCTGGCTCCCCTTTTAGGTTCAGATCCCATCCCCAGGCTTTTCCCTTCTCCCTTCCCTGGCTTGGATGTTCCCTGTGGATCACACTTGGCTCAGACAACCCCGGGGTGGTCACCTCCACCCCTCCTGCCTGCCTGATGGGCTCACAGCCCAGGAAAAGTCTCCAGGGCCAAGACTTTGCTTTCCTTCTGCTTTTTTTTTTTCCCTGAAAACACAGAGGGAAGAGCTCTTTGGGATGTGATGGTTTATCCAGGGCTTTAAAACCCAAGGAGCTCTCTGTCTCTCTTGGCAGGAGCTGCTGGGGTGCCCAACCTCTCTCTTTTTTTTTCATTTCCACTGGTTTCGTGGCTCTTTGGAGGCAGACATTCCCCCTTGGATCCCGGGAGGCATCAGAGCCTCTGCCCTGGGGATTTTCTCTGTATCCATCCTCCTGGAGCTGCCATGGCCTGGAGAACCTGGCACGTGGTTCCACCAGGAAAAAGTTTTCACAGAACCCTCAAATCATTTGGGGGGCAAAAAGACCCCGAAGATCCTTGACCCCAACCATAATCCTAACACTTCCAAGGCCTCCCCCATCCCATCTCCAGGGATTGGAAAAAAAACCCCTCAGGGATGATGGAGACTCCAGCCTTGCCCTGGGCAGCCTCAGCCAGACCCTGACAACCTTTTCCAGGGAGAAATTGTCCCCAAGCTCCAACCTAAACCTCCCCTGGACAACTTGGAGCCATTTCCCCTCTTCCAATCTTTTTTTCCTTAGGAGCAGAGCCCAAACCTCCCTCTCCCTTCAGCCTCCTCTGCTCCAGGCTCAACATTCCTGCCAACATCTCAAGATCCCTGGATGAGCTTAGGGAAGAAGAAACCAGCTCAGAGCTCTGATTTTATCCCAGAAGTGCCTGTGCAGGAGGAATTGGGATGGGAAGAGAGGTGCCAGGGAATCTTCAGCTCTCATCCTGCCACGGCCATGAGGATTCAACCCTTAGACAGAGGTGATGAAGGCAAAATCCCCCTCCCAGCCTGTCCCAGGTCTGGTTAAAAGAAGTCTTAACTGAAAAACCTACAAAAAATTAAGAATTGTGTTGAGGTTTTAGAATGTTCCTTGGGAAGACTTTTATGATTTTGATTCCAGGCCAAAACCTCTTTGGTTTTCAGCAGCCAAAGCCCTGAATGCTTTGCCAATAATATAATGCTCGGGGTTTTAAGCCTCCAGTGGGAAAGACAAACAAGGAAGGAATAGGTACTTTATTATAGAAGCAAACAGAAATCAATCCCAAAACACTTCTCAAGAAGAAAAAAAAACAAAACATTTTTGCCTGCAAGCATTTGATGAGCCCTGCCTGATTTTTTTTTTTTTGCCTTTTACTTTAGGAGGGGATTGAGAAAAAAAAAAAGACCAGAGCATCAGAGGTTATTGCAATCCTGGAGCTTGTAAATGAATATTATTGAAGTGCTGAAAAAAAAAATAAAAATAAATAAAAAATCCCACTTTTTTGGGTCGAGTAAGGAGGGCAGAAGGTTTTTTTTTTCCCTGGAGTGGGGAGAGTGACCTGAGCTGGGGGTGTTGGGGACAGACACAGTGAGCATCAGTCACACTCCCAAATCCACATGACCAAAAAGCTTCTCCATAAATACAGATGACAGATATTGATTTGCTTTTGCCAAGCCCATGCTTTCCCCTGGCTGATGAAATGCAGCCCCTTCTTCAGCTGAGCCACAAAGGTTGAGCCTGGGAAGGGGGGGGAAAAAAAAAAATCCATCATTTTTCCCCTAGAGGAGCAGGAAGATGGTTTGCCCAGGTCTGGAAGAAAAAAAAATGTCAGTTGGAGGCTGGAAATCTGACTCCAGATGAGAGTATTTTGTGTTAGGAACAATGTTGGCACCCACTGGGGTTGTGTAGGGTTTGGGGGGGGGGAAGGTTTGTCAGCCTAAAATCTAAGAATTATTATTATTATTTTTTTAATCCTTCAAGCTCTGTGATATTTTGAAATCCCATTATGTGAATTCCTCCCAGGATAGTGATTTGGGGAGGGGGGGAAATTTCCTTCCAAAACCTTTTTTATTTTTTTATTTATTTTTTTTTTTTTTTTTTTTAATCATNTTGGTTTGGTTTGGGTTGGGTTTTTTTATTTTTATTATTTTATTTTATTTTATTTTAATTTTATTTTTCTGAAATTGCTTTTGCAACCCAGGAGCCTTGGCAGACAGCATTCCCAGGGCTGAGTTTGAAGCAACCCCGGGCTCAGCTTTGTAAAAGGATTGCAAAAACGAAAAGATTTTTGGTGGAGGAACCACCTCTCCCATCTGGATTGATGTGGGACGGGGGAGAGTTACACTCCTCCTGCTCAGGGTTTTGGCATCCCCAACATTAATCCCGGGATCATTGAGGCTGGGAAGGAGCTCTGAGCTCATCCAATCCGCTAACCCCACACTCAGCCTTTCCTAAAACACCTCCAGGGCTGGGAATTCCACCACTTCCCTGGGAAATCCATTCCCATGTCTGATAAGGATGCTCCATGCCCTGGGAAGAGCCTCGTTCACTCTCCTCCTTGATGATCTTGGCCTTGGTCCCCCCCAAAAAAAAGCTCCAGAGGGTTTTTACCTGAAAACGGGGCTTTTAAAGCCCAATTTTTTATTTTATTTTATTTTTTTTCCTCCTTTTTGAACACGTTTTCCTTCCTCAGATGCTCCGATTCCTTTGCAGCATCACAAGGGCAGCACTAAGGACACTTGGAGGATGGGACAACGACATCAAACAAGTGACAAACCCCCCCCAAGCTCCCCCAGAGTGACTCAAATTCATCCCAAACCCCCCAAGAGGTGACATGGGACCATGGGANCCCCCAGCATCCTCTGCATGGCCACAGTTGGTTTTGCCCCAGCTGGAGAAGCTGCGGTGCAGGAGACTTTCCTCTGTCCCCTGGCAGGAGACATCGTCCATCCAGATCCTCCCCGTGCCTGGAACAACCACCAAAGGTCAGACCCGGGGCTGGGGGAGCCTCTGGAATCCCCCAGGATTCAATCAGACCCAAGGTGGGGAGGGGAAAAGGGGTTTGATTCCCCAAGCTCCCTGTGAAGGATGGAGACACCTGGGAGAAGACACTTGTCCTGGTTTGGGCCAGGACAAAGGGGATTTTCTGTCCTGTCCTGTTGCTTTCAGCTCAGCCTCTTGCTGAAATGAACAGCAAGTTTCTCAGGCAGTGTCTGCTCCTGGGACTGATCCCACTCCAGGGTTATAGTTACTGCCAGAGACTGGGATACAGACCCAGGGACACTGCTCAGCTCTGAGGAACATTTTGCCCTCTGGAAGGAGTAAAAAGGTCCCACCTGAACCCCTCCTCTGGGGAGGAACAGACAAGAGAGATGCCAGAACTGACCAAACAGAGTATTCCATCCCATCCACCTCATACTCAGTATAAGCTGAGGGATCACAAGGGTCAAACCCTTTTCCTTCCTTCCCTTCCTGCTTCCCCTTCTTCCCCTGTTCCCTGTTTGCTTCAGCATCCTGGGAGGATTCCATCCCTTCCTCTGCCTGTGCTCCTGATCCATCCCAGCCTGAATCTGTGTGTTCCTGCCTCCAGCTCCCAACTGCTGCTGACTCCAGGATTCCAGCCTGGACTTTCCCAGGGCTGCCCTGCAGCCTCGGGGGTGACCTGAGAGTTATTGGGGGAAAGGGGGGAGGAACCTGGGATCAATTTTCCTCTCTATTTGTATAGATTTTGTCATTTTTCCTATTTATCATTCCTGTTTCATTAAAGTTGTGTAGTTTAGCTTCCAACCCATCAGTCTCTCTCCCTTATTCTCTCTCTTCTCCTTTCTTTCTCAGGGAGGGGAGGGGGATTAACAGAGAGCATCTGGCATTGGGTTTAATTGCCAGGTCAGTGTTAAACCCTGACACACCCCAGCAGCCCCTTAGCCAGGAATAACCCATTTCCTCCTCTCCTGCCAGGTGTGGCCCCAAAATGAACCCACTGCTCCGAGCCAGGGTGCTGGGGGCTTGGGACAAGATCCTGATGGCAACACCTTTACTGGAAGAAGTTGCTCAGGGAGGTGGTTGATGCCCCATCCCTGGAAGTGTTGAAGGTTGGGATGGGGCTTGGAGCATCCTGGGCTGCTGGGAGGTGTCCCCAAGGGTCTTGGTGATCTTTAAGGTCCCTTTCCAAACCAAGTCAAGCTTCTGATTCTATGGAGTCATTAAGATTGGAAAAGACCTCCGAGATCATCCAACCCAACCATCATCCCAACACCCCCCTGCCAACTCAGCCACATCCTGACGTGCCCCACTCAGCACCTCCAGGGATGGTGACTCCACCACTGCCCTGGTTGTCCTCTTCCAATGCTTGACCACCTCTTCCAGCAAAGAAATTCTTCCCATAGGAACCTCTCAGGGATTGGGAGAACAGGTAAATCCACCTCGGAGCCAAGGCAAGGAGCTTGGTGTGCCCCAAGCAGAGTCAGGTGAGGCATGAGGGAGCTTGTTCCTGCTGGGAGGTGGGAGCAGATGGGGCCCTTCCGAGGCCTCAGAGCCTTGCAGCAGCTCAGGCACATGGATGACCACAGGGATGCCAGTAGGATGCTCCCAGGAACTGTGGGATACTCCTGGGAATGGTGGGATACTCCTGGGAATGGTGGGGTGCTCCTGGGAAGGGTGGGATGCTCCTGGGAAGGGTGGGATGCTCCTGGGAACAGCAGGAGGATGCTCCTAGGAGCTGGGGGATGCTCCTGAGAAGGGTGTGATGCTCCCAGGAACTGTTGGATTTTCCTGGGAACTGTTGGGTTCTCCTGGGAACTGTGGGATGCTCCTGGGAAGAGCAGGATGCTGTTGGGAGAATAGGATGCTCCTGGGATGAGCAGGATGTTCCTAGGAGCTGGGGGATGCTCCTGGGAAGGGTGTGATGCTCCCAGGAACTGCTGGATTTTCCTGGGAGCTGCTGGGTTCTCCTGGGAACTGTGGGATGCTCTCAGGAGTGGTGAGATATTCCTGGGAAGAGCAGAATGCTCTTGGGAGAGTGGGATGCTCCTGGGAAGAGCAGGATGCTCCTAGGAGCTGGGGGATGCTCCTGGGAAGGCTGTGATGCTCTCAGGAACTGTTGGATTCTCCTGGGAGCTGTTGGGTTGTCCTGGAAACTGTGGAATGCTCTCAGGAAAAAGCAGGATGCTCCTGGGGATGGTCAGGGTTCCCAGGCAGTGGGTGCTGAGCTCCCATTCCCCTCTTGGGTGCCCTCAGCAGCAAACCTGGGACAGCAGGAGCTGCAGCCCAGGGGCTGAGCAACCCCCAGCACCTCTTTTTTTTTTTTCTTTTTTTTTTTTTTTTTTTTCCCCC